>PYHX02000451.1:0-10272 GCA_004302925.2 Cochliomyia hominivorax
GATCATTCAGATTTGGAAAAAGTTATTACAAATTAAGCCTCGTTTGGCTCTAGCGGCTCTAGTTTTCGAGAAAAATCGATTTATTTAAAAATTTTGGAATTTTTGAAAAAGTGATTACAAATTAAGCCCCGTTTGGCTCTAGCGGCTCTAGTTTTCGAGAAAAATCGATTTTTATAAAAATTTTGGAATTTTTGAAAAAGTGATTACAAATTAAGCCCCAATTGGCTCTAGCGGCTCTAGTTTTCGAGAAAAATCGATTTTTATAAAAATTTTCGGAAATTTTGAAAAAGTGATTACAAATTAAGCCCCGTTTGGCTCTAGCGGCTCTAGTTTTCGAGAAAAATCGATTTTTATAAAAATTTTAGAAATTTCGAAAAAGTGATTACAAATTAAGCCCGGTTTGGCTCTAGCGGCTCTAGTTTTCAAGAAAAATTGATTTTTATAAAAATTTTGGAAATTTCGAAAAAGTGATTACGAATTAAGCCCCAACTGGCGCTAGCGGTTCTAGTTTTCGAGAAAATCGATTTATATACAAATTTTAGAAATTTTGAAAAAGTGATTACAAATTAAGCCCCGTTTGGCTCTAGCGGCTCTAGTTTTCGAGAAAAATCGATTTTTAAGAAAAATTTGGAAATTTTGAAAAAGTGATTACAAATTAAGCCCCGTTTGGCTCTAGCGGCTCTAGTTTTCGAGAAAAATCGATTTTTATAAAAATTTTGGAAATTTTGAAAAAGTGATTACAAATTAAGCCCCGTTTGGCTCTAGCGGCTCTAGTTTTCGAGAAAAATCGATTTTTAAGAAAAATTTGGAAATTTTGAAAAAGTGATTACAAATTAAGCCCCGTTTGGCTCTAGCGGCTCTAGTTTTCGAGAAAAATCGATTTTTATAAAAATTTTGGAAATTTTGAAAAAGTGATTACAAATTAAGCCCCGTTTGGCTCTAGCGGCTCTAGTTTTCGAGAAAAATCGATTTTTATAAAAATTTGGAAATTTTGAAAAAGTGATTACAAATTAAGCCCCGTTTGGCTCTAGCGGCTCTAGTTTTCGAGAAAAATCGATTTTTATAAAAATTTTGGAAATTTTGAAAAAGTGATTACAAATTAAGCCCCGTTTGGCTCTAGCGGCTCTAGTTTTCGAGAAAAATCGATTTTTATAAAAATTTTGGAAATTTTGAAAAAGTGATTACAAATTAAGCCCCGTTTGGCTCTAGCGGCTCTAGTTTTCGAGAAAAATCGATTTTTATAAAAAATTTGGAAATTTTGAAAAAGTGATTACAAATTAAGCCCCGTTTGGCTCTAGCGGCTCTAGTTTTCGAGAAAAATCGATTTTTATAAAAATTTTGGAAATTTCGAAAAAGTGATTACAAATTAAGCCCCAATTGGCTCTAGCGGCTCTAGTTTTCAAGAAAAATTGATTTTTATAAAAATTTTGGAAATTTCGAAAAAGTGATTACGAATTAAGCCCCAACTGGCGCTAGCGGTTCTAGTTTTCGAGAAATCGATTTATATACAAATTTTAGAAATTTTGAAAAAGTGATTACAAATTAAGCCCCAATTGGCTCTAGCGGCTCTAGTTTTTGAGAAAAATCGATTTTTATAAAAATTTTGAAAATTTCGAAAAAGTGATTACAAATTAAGCCCCAATTGGCGCTAGCGGCTCTAGTTTTCGAGAAAAATCGATTTTTATAAAAATTTTGGAATTTTTGAAAAAGTGATTACAAATTAAGCCCCAATTGGCTCTAGCGGCTCTAGTTTTCGAGAAAAATCGATTTTTATAAAAATTTTCGGAAATTTTGAAAAAGTGATTACAAATTAAGCCCCGTTTGGCTCTAGCGGCTCTAGTTTTCGAGAAAAATCGATTTTTATAAAAATTTTAGAAATTTCGAAAAAGTGATTACAAATTAAGCCCGGTTTGGCTCTAGCGGCTCTAGTTTTCAAGAAAAATCGATTTTTATAAAAAATTTTGGAAATTTTGAAAAAGTGATTACAAATTAGGCCCCAATTGGCTCTAGCGGCTTTAGTTTTCGAGAAAAATCGATTTTTATAAAAATTTTAGAAATTTCGAAAAAGTGATTACAAATTAGGCCCCAATTGGCTCTAGCGGCTCTAGTTTTCAAGAAAAATTGATTTTTATAAAAATTTTGGAAATTTCGAAAAAGTGATTACGAATTAAGCCCGGTTTGGCTCTGGGGGCTTTAGTTTTCGAGAAAAATCGATTTTTATAAAAATTTTAGAAATTTCGAAAAAGTGATTACAAATTAAGCCCCAATTGGCTCTAGCGGCTCTAGTTTTCAAGAAAAATCGATTTTTATAAAAAATTTTGGAAATTTTGAAAAAGTGATTACAAATTAGGCCCCAATTGGCTCTAGCGGCTTTAGTTTTCGAGAAAAATCGATTTTTATAAAAATTTTGGAAATTTCGAAAAAGTGATTACAAATTAAGCCCCGTTTGGCTCTAGCGGCTCTAGTTTTCGAGAAAAATCGATTTTTATAAAAATTTTGGAAATTTCGAAAAAGTGATTACAAATTAAGCCCCGTTTGGCTCTAGCGGCTCTAGTTTTCGAGAAAAATCGATTTTTATAAAAATTTTGGAAATTTCGAAAAAGTGATTACAAATTAAGCCCCGTTTGGCTCTAGCGGCTCTAGTTTTCGAGAAAAATCGATTTTTATAAAAATTTTGGAAATTTCGAAAAAGTGATTACAAATTAAGCCCCAATTGGCTCTAGCGGCTCTAGTTTTCGAGAAAAATCGATTTTTATAAAAATTTGGAAATTTCGAAAAAGTGATTACAAATTAAGCCCCAATTGGCTCTAGCGGCTCTAGTTTTCGAGAAAAATCGATTTTTATAAAAATTTTGGAAATTTTGAAAAAGTGATTACAAATTAAGCCCCGTTTGGCTCTGGAGGCTCTAATTGTCGAGAAAAATAGATTTTTATAAAAATTTAAGAAATTTTGAAAAAGTGATTACAAATTAAGCCCCAATTGGCTCTAGCGGCTCTAGTTTTCGAGAAAAATCAATTTTTATAAAAATTTTAGAAATTTTGAAAAAGTGATTACAAATTAAGCCCCGTTTGGCTCTGGCGGCTCTAGTTTTGAGAAAAATCGATTTTTATAAAAATTTTAGAAATTTCGAAAAAGTGATTACGAATTAAGCCCGGTTTGGCTCTGGGGGCTCTAATTGTCGAGAAAAATCGATTTTTATAAAAATTTTGAAAAAGTGATTACAAATTAAGCCCCAATTGGCTCTAGCGGCTTTAGTTTTCGAGAAAAATCGATTTTTATAAAAATTTTGGAAATTTCGAAAAAGTGATTACAAATTAAGCCCCAATTGGCTCTAGCGGCTCTAGTTTTCGAGAAAATCGATTTTTATAAAAATTTTGGAATTTTGAAAAAGTGATTACAAATTAAGCCCCGTTTGGCTCTAGCGGCTCTAGTTTTCGAGAAAAATCGATTTTTATAAAAATTTTGGAAATTTCGAAAAAGTGATTACAAATTAAGCCCCGTTGGCTCTAGCGGCTCTAGTTTTCGAGAAAAATCGATTTTTATAAAAATTTTGGAAATTTTGAAAAAGTGATTACAAATTAAGCCCCGTTTGGCTCTAGCGGCTCTAGTTTTCGAGAAAAATCGATTTTTATAAAAATTTTGGAAATTTTGAAAAAGTGATTACAAATTAAGCCCCGTTTGGCTCTAGCGGCTCTAGTTTTCGAGAAAAATCGATTTTTATAAAAATTTTGGAAATTTTGAAAAAGTGATTACAAATTAAGCCCCGTTTGGCTCTAGCGGCTCTAGTTTTCGAGAAAAATCGATTTTTATAAAAATTTGGAAATTTTGAAAAAGTGATTACAAATTAAGCCCCAATTGGCTCTAGCGGCTCTAGTTTTCGAGAAAAATCGATTTTTATAAAAATTTTGGAAATTTTGAAAAAGTGATTACAAATTAAGCCCCGTTTGGCTCTAGCGGCTCTAGTTTTCGAGAAAAATCGATTTTTATAAAAATTTTGGAAATTTTGAAAAAGTGATTACAAATTAAGCCCCGTTTGGCTCTAGCGGCTCTAGTTTTCGAGAAAAATCGATTTTTATAAAAATTTGGAAATTTCGAAAAAGTGATTACAAATTAAGCCCCGTTTGGCTCTAGCGGCTCTAGTTTTCGAGAAAAATCGATTTTTATAAAAATTTTGGAAATTTTGAAAAAGTGATTACAAATTAAGCCCCAATTGGCTCTAGCGGCTCTAGTTTTCGAGAAAAATCGATTTTTATAAAAATTTTGGAAATTTCGAAAAAGTGATTACAAATTAAGCCCCAATTGGCTCTAGCGGCTCTAGTTTTCGAGAAAAATCGATTTTTATAAAAATTTGGAAATTTTGAAAAAGTGATTACAAATTAAGCCCCATTGGCTCTAGCGGCTCTAGTTTTCGAGAAAAATCGATTTTTATAAAAATTTTGGAAATTTTGAAAAAGTGATTACAAATTAAGCCCCGTTTGGCTCTAGCGGCTCTAGTTTTCGAGAAAAATCGATTTTTATAAAAATTTGGAAATTTTGAAAAAGTGATTACAAATTAAGCCCCGTTTGGCTCTAGCGGCTCTAGTTTTCGAGAAAAATCGATTTTTATAAAAATTTTGGAAATTTTGAAAAAGTGATTACAAATTAAGCCCCAATTGGCTCTAGCGGCTCTAGTTTTCGAGAAAAATCGATTTTTATAAAAATTTTGGAAATTTGAAAAAGTGATTACAAATTAAGCCCCATTGGCTCTAGCGGCTCTAGTTTTCGAGAAAAATCGATTTTTATAAAAATTTGGAAATTTTGAAAAAGTGATTACAAATTAAGCCCCGTTTGGCTCTAGCGGCTCTAGTTTTCGAGAAAAATCGATTTTTATAAAAATTTTGGAAATTTTGAAAAAGTGATTACAAATTAAGCCCCATTGGCTCTAGCGGCTCTAGTTTTCGAGAAAAATCGATTTTTATAAAAATTTTGGAAATTTTGAAAAAGTGATTACAAATTAAGCCCCGTTTGGCTCTAGCGGCTCTAGTTTTCGAGAAAAATCGATTTTTATAAAAATTTTGGAAATTTTGAAAAAGTGATTACAAATTAAGCCCCGTTTGGCTCTAGCGGCTCTAGTTTTCGAGAAAAATCGATTTTTATAAAAATTTTGGAAATTTTGAAAAAGTGATTACAAATTAAGCCCCAATTGGCTCTAGCGGCTCTAGTTTTCGAGAAAAATCGATTTTTATAAAAATTTTGGAAATTTTGAAAAAGTGATTACAAATTAAGCCCCGTTTGGCTCTAGCGGCTCTAGTTTTCGAGAAAAATCGATTTTTATAAAAATTTTGGAAATTTTGAAAAAGTGATTACAAATTAAGCCCCATTTGGCTCTAGCGGCTCTAGTTTTCGAGAAAAATCGATTTTTATAAAAATTTTGGAAATTTCGAAAAAGTGATTACAAATTAAGCCCCGTTTGGCTCTAGCGGCTCTAGTTTTCGAGAAAAATCGATTTTTATAAAAATTTTGGAAATTTTGAAAAAGTGATTACAAATTAAGCCCCGTTTGGCTCTAGCGGCTCTAGTTTTCGAGAAAAATCGATTTTTATAAAAATTTTGGAAATTTTGAAAAAGTGATTACAAATTAAGCCCCGTTTGGCTCTAGCGGCTCTAGTTTTCGAGAAAAATCGATTTTTATAAAAATTTTGGAAATTTTGAAAAAGTGATTACAAATTAAGCCCCAATTGGCTCTAGCGGCTCTAGTTTTCGAGAAAAATCGATTTTTATAAAAATTTTGGAAATTTTGAAAAAGTGATTACAAATTAAGCCCCGTTTGGCTCTAGCGGCTCTAGTTTTCGAGAAAAATCGATTTTTATAAAAATTTTGGAAATTTTGAAAAAGTGATTACAAATTAAGCCCCATTTGGCTCTAGCGGCTCTAGTTTTCGAGAAAAATCGATTTTTATAAAAATTTGGAAATTTCGAAAAAGTGATTACAAATTAAGCCCCGTTTGGCTCTAGCGGCTCTAGTTTTCGAGAAAAATCGATTTTTATAAAAATTTTGGAAATTTTGAAAAAGTGATTACAAATTAAGCCCCGTTTGGCTCTAGCGGCTCTAGTTTTCGAGAAAAATCGATTTTTATAAAAATTTGGAAATTTTGAAAAAGTGATTACAAATTAAGCCCCGTTTGGCTCTAGCGGCTCTAGTTTTCGAGAAAAATCGATTTTTATAAAAATTTTGGAAATTTCGAAAAAGTGATTACAAATTAAGCCCCATTTGGCTCTAGCGGCTCTAGTTTTCGAGAAAAATCGATTTTTATAAAAATTTTGGAAATTTTGAAAAAGTGATTACAAATTAAGCCCCGTTTGGCTCTAGCGGCTCTAGTTTTCGAGAAAAATCGATTTTTATAAAAATTTTGGAAATTTTGAAAAAGTGATTACAAATTAAGCCCCGTTTGGCTCTAGCGGCTCTAGTTTTCGAGAAAAATCGATTTTTATAAAAATTTTGGAAATTTTGAAAAAGTGATTACAAATTAAGCCCCGTTTGGCTCTAGCGGCTCTAGTTTTCGAGAAAAATCGATTTTTATAAAAATTTTGGAAATTTTGAAAAAGTGATTACAAATTAAGCCCCGTTTGGCTCTAGCGGCTCTAGTTTTCGAGAAAAATCGATTTTTATAAAAATTTTGGAAATTTCGAAAAAGTGATTACAAATTAAGCCCCGTTTGGCTCTAGCGGCTCTAGTTTTCGAGAAAAATCGATTTTTATAAAAATTTTGGAAATTTTGAAAAAGTGATTACAAATTAAGCCCCGTTTGGCTCTAGCGGCTCTAGTTTTCGAGAAAAATCGATTTTTATAAAAATTTTGGAAATTTTGAAAAAGTGATTACAAATTAAGCCCCGTTTGGCTCTAGCGGCTCTAGTTTTCGAGAAAAATCGATTTTTATAAAAATTTTGGAAATTTTGAAAAAGTGATTACAAATTAAGCCCCGTTTGGCTCTAGCGGCTCTAGTTTTCGAGAAAAATCGATTTTTATAAAAATTTTGGAAATTTCGAAAAAGTGATTACAAATTAAGCCCCGTTTGGCTCTAGCGGCTCTAGTTTTCGAGAAAAATCGATTTTTATAAAAATTTTGGAAATTTTGAAAAAGTGATTACAAATTAAGCCCCGTTTGGCTCTAGCGGCTCTAGTTTTCGAGAAAAATCGATTTTTATAAAAATTTTGGAAATTTCGAAAAAGTGATTACAAATTAAGCCCCGTTTGGCTCTAGCGGCTCTAGTTTTCGAGAAAAATCGATTTTTATAAAAATTTTGGAAATTTCGAAAAAGTGATTACAAATTAAGCCCCGTTTGGCTCTAGCGGCTCTAGTTTTCGAGAAAAATCGATTTTTATAAAAATTTTGGAAATTTTGAAAAAGTGATTACAAATTAAGCCCCGTTTGGCTCTAGCGGCTCTAGTTTTCGAGAAAAATCGATTTTTATAAAAATTTTGGAAATTTTGAAAAAGTGATTACAAATTAAGCCCCGTTTGGCTCTAGCGGCTCTAGTTTTCGAGAAAAATCGATTTTTATAAAAATTTTGGAAATTTTGAAAAAGTGATTACAAATTAAGCCCCGTTTGGCTCTAGCGGCTCTAGTTTTCGAGAAAAATCGATTTTTATAAAAATTTTGGAAATTTTGAAAAAGTGATTACAAATTAAGCCCCGTTTGGCTCTAGCGGCTCTAGTTTTCGAGAAAAATCGATTTTTATAAAAATTTTGGAAATTTCGAAAAAGTGATTACAAATTAAGCCCCGTTTGGCTCTAGCGGCTCTAGTTTTCGAGAAAAATCGATTTTTATAAAAATTTTGGAAATTTCGAAAAAGTGATTACAAATTAAGCCCCGTTTGGCTCTAGCGGCTCTAGTTTTCGAGAAAAATCGATTTTTATAAAAATTTGGAAATTTTGAAAAAGTGATTACAAATTAAGCCCCAATTGGCTCTAGCGGCTCTAGTTTTCGAGAAAAATCGATTTTTATAAAAATTTTGGAAATTTCGAAAAAGTGATTACAAATTAAGCCCCGTTTGGCTCTAGCGGCTCTAGTTTTCGAGAAAAATCGATTTTTATAAAAATTTTGGAAATTTCGAAAAAGTGATTACAAATTAAGCCCGTTTGGCTCTAGCGGCTCTAGTTTTCGAGAAAAATCGATTTTTATAAAAATTTTGGAAATTTTGAAAAAGTGATTACAAATTAAGCCCCGTTTGGCTCTAGCGGCTCTAGTTTTCGAGAAAAATCGATTTTTATAAAAATTTTGGAAATTTCGAAAAAGTGATTACAAATTAAGCCCCGTTTGGCTCTAGCGGCTCTAGTTTTCGAGAAAAATCGATTTTTATAAAAATTTGGAAATTTTGAAAAAGTGATTACAAATTAAGCCCCAATTGGCTCTAGCGGCTCTAGTTTTCGAGAAAAATCGATTTTATAAAAATTTTGGGAAATTTTTGAAAAAAAAGTGATTACAAATTAAGCCCCGGTTTGGCTCTGGGGGGGAAAGGCTTATTGTCGAGAAAAATCGATTTTTATAAAAATTTAGAAATTTTGAAAAGTGATTACAAATTAAGGCCCCATTGGCTCTAGCGGGCCTCTAGTTTTCGAGAAAAATGCGATTTTTTATAAAATTTTAGAAATTTTTGAAAAAGTGATTACAAAATTATGCCCCGTTTGGGCTCTGGCGGCTCTAGTTTTGAGAAAATTCGATTTTTTATAAAAATTTTAGAATTTGAAAAGTGATTACGAAATTAAGCCCCGGTTTGGCTCTGGAGGCCTTAGTTGTCGACGAAAAATCGATTTTTATAAAATGGAAATTTCGAAAAAGTGATTACAAATTAAGGCCCCAATTGGCTCTAGAGGCGTTTAGTTTTTCGAGTAAAAATCGATTTTTATAAAAATTTTGGAAATTTCGAAAAAGTGATTACAAATATGCCCCAATTGGCTCTAGAGGCTCTAGTTTTCGAGAAAAATCGATTTTTATAAAATTTTGGAAATTTTGAAAAAGTGATTACAAATTAAGCCCCGTTGGCTCTAGCGGCTCTAGTTTTCGAGAAAAATCGATTTTTATAAAAATTTTGGAAATTTTGAAAAAGTGATTACAATTAAGCCCCGTTTGGCTCTAGCGGCTCTAGTTTTCGAGAAAAATCGATTTTTATAAAAATTTTGGAAATTTCGAAAAAGTGATTACAAATTAAGCCCCGTTTGGCTCTAGCGGCTCTAGTTTTCGAGAAAATCGATTTTTATAAAAATTTTGGAAATTTTCGAAAAAGTGATTACAAATAAGCCCAATTGGCTCTAGCGCTCTAGTTTCGAGAAAAATCGATTTTTATAAAAATTTTGGAAATTTTGAAAAAGTGATTACAAATTAAGCCCCAATTGGCCTCTAGCGGCCTTTAGTTTTCGAGAAAAATCGATTTTTATAAAAAATTTTGGGAAATTTTGAAAAAGTGATTACAAATTAAGCCCCGTTGGCTCTAGCGGCTCTAGTTTCGAGAAAAATCGATTTTATAAAATTTTGGAAAGTTTGAAAAAGTGATTACAAATTAAGCCCCGTTTGCTCTAGCGGCTCTAGTTTTCGAGAAAAATCGATTTTTATAAAAAATTTGGAAATTTCGAAAAAGTGATTACAAATTAAGCCCCGTTGGCCTCTAGCGGCGCTAGTTCGAGAAAAAATCGATTTTTATAAAAAATTTGGAAATTTCAAAAAGTGATACAATTAAGCCCCGTTTGGCTACTCAGCGGCTCTAGTTTCAGAAAAATCGATCTATAAAAAATTTTGAAATTTTGAAAAAGTGATTACAAATTAAGCCCCGTTTGGCCTAGCGGCTTTGCTTTTCGAGAAAAATCGATTTTATAAAATTGGAATTTTGAAAAGTGATTACAAATTAAGCCCCGTTGGCTTAGCAGGCTCTAGTTTTCGAGAAAAAAAGATTTTATGAAAAATTCCTGGGAACTTTCGAAAAATGATTACAAATTAAGCCCCGTTTGGCTCTAGCGGCTCTAGTTTTCGAGAAAAAATCGATTTTTATAAAAAATTTGGAAATTTTAAAAAGTGATTACAAATTAAGCCCCAAATTGGCTCTAGTTTTCGAGAAAAATCGATTTTTATAAAAAATTTGGGAATTTTAAAAAAAGTGATTACAAATTAAGCCCCGTTGGCTCTAGCGGCTCTAGTTTTCGAGAAAAAATCGATTTTTTTATAAAATTTGGAAATTTTAAAAAAGTGATTACAAATTAAGCCCCAATTGGCTCTAGTCTTCAGAGCGAGAAAAATCGATTTTT
>PYHX02000452.1:0-10064 GCA_004302925.2 Cochliomyia hominivorax
GATCACAAATTTCAATTATTTGCATATTATTCGTAAATAATTTTTAATAAAAAAAGAAATATATATGATCAAAATGTTTCGTTAATAGGAGCTACTGTTGAGATACTTAATCCGAAATAGTCTTATTTCTATCAACATTAATTTTATGTAATCACAGATCAAAATTACTTTCGTAATTTTAGCAAAAAAAAGTGATTCGCCTTTTTCATATTTAAAGTTACAACCATAATTAATATTTTATTGAAATCAAAAACGCTCTACTAAAAGAATTCATTCACTTATCAAAAGTAATCACAAACGTTTACCATTTATACCCAACAGCACCGTATTTGCTTATGTGTTTGCGCTGAAGTTTGTAGCGGGCAGAAAAATATGACCGCTTTAAAATGTTCTGTTACACAAAGAATTATTCTCTGAATCGACTTAAAAAAGTCCGTTCATCTGGCTGGCTGTCCCAGTAAGCTTGTGAACAAAATGTAGGTCGAAGTTTAAGAGATATCTAAAAGCAACAACCACACGTCACTATTTTGACTCAAAGCCAATCCCTATTTAAGATGGGTCTAACGATTTTTTATAAATCGTAAATTCGCCTTATAGTTCTAAAATGATATACTAAATTCGACGTGGATCAACCTATGCTGATAAGAATCGGTCACTTTTGGATATATATAAGCAATAAGCGATTTACGAAATTATACAAAAACACAATACTTTCTTCTATGTCTCATATAACGTACAAACCCCAGATAACGTAAAAGCCATACACAAATTAGAAAATATATTTACGCCACAACTAACAACCAAATCATTTTTAAAATTTCACACTAGAAACCAAAAATTTAATTTGGAAAATTATCGTTTGGAAAACCTCAAATTGGCTCTAGTTTCTTCAATAAGCCTAAAATCAAGAAAATAAGCTTAATTTGTAATCATTTTGAAAATTTCAGATTAAAAACCTAAAATTGGCTCTAGTTCCTTAAATAAGCCTAAAATCAAGAAAATCAGCTTAATTTGTAATCATTTTGAAAATTTCAGATTAAAAACCTAGAATTGGCTCTAGTTCCTTAAATAAGCCTAAAATCAAGAAAATAAGCTTAATTTGTAATCATTTTGAAAATTTCATTTGGAAAACCTACAAATGGCTCCAGTTCCTTAAATAAGTCTCCAATGAAGAAAATAAGCTTAATTTATAATCATTTTGAAAATTTCAGATTAAAAACCTAAAATTGGCTCTAGTTCTCTAAATAAGTCTCCAATGAAGAAAATAAGCTTAATTTGTAATCATATTGAAAATTTCATTTGGAAAACCTAAAAATGGCTCCAGTTCCTTAAATAAGTCTCCAATCAAGAAAATAAGCTTAATTTATAATTATTTTGAAAATTTCATTTGGAAAACCTAAAATTGGCTCTAGTTCCTTAAATAAGTCTCCAATCAAGAAAATAAGCTTAATTTGTAATCATTTTGAAAATTTCATTTGGAAAACCTAAAATTGGCTCTAGTTCCTTAAATAAGCCTCCAATCAAGAAAATAAGCTTAATTTGTAATCATTTTGAAAATTTCAGATTAAAAACCTAAAATTGGCTCTAGTTCCTTAAATAAGCCTCCAATCAAGAAAATAAGCTTAATTTGTAATCATTTTGAAAATTTCAGATTAAAAACCTAAAATTGGCTCTAGTTCCTTAAATAAGTCTCCAATCAAGAAAATAAGCTTAATTTGTAATCATTTTGAAAATTTCATTTGGAAAACCTAAAATTGGCTCTAGTTCCTTAAATAAGCCTCCAATCAAGAAAATAAGCTTAATTTGTAATCATTTTGAAAATTTCAGATTAAAAACCTAAAATTGGCTCTAGTTCCTTAAATAAGCCTCCAATCAAGAAAATAAGCATAATTTGTAATCATTTTGAAAATTTCAGATTAAAAACCTTAAATTGGCTCTAGTTCCTTAAATAAGCCTCCAATCAAGAAAATAAGCTTAATTTGTAATCATTTTGAAAATTTCAGATTAAAAACCTAAAATTGGCTCTAGTTCCTTAAATAAGCCTCCAATCAAGAAAATAAGCTTAATTTGTAATCATTTTGAAAATTTCAGATTAAAAACCTTAAATTGGCTCTAGTTCTTTAAATAAGCCTCCAATCAAGAAAATAAGCTTAATTTGAAATCATTTTGAAAATTTCAAATTAAAAACCTAAAATTGGCTCTAGTTCCTTAAATAAGCCTCCAATCAAGAAAATAAGCTTAATTTGTAATCATTTTGAAAATTTCAGATTAAAAACCTAAAAATGGCTCTAGTTCCTTAAATAAGCCTCCAATCAAGAAAATAAGCTTAATTTGTAATCATTTTGAAAATTTCAGATTAAAAACCTTAAATTGGCTCTAGTTCCTTAAATAAGCCTCCAATCAAGAAAATAAGCTTAATTTGTAATCATTTTGAGAATTTCAGATTAAAAACCTTAAATTGGCTCTAGTTCCTTAAATAAGCCTCCAATCAAGAAAATAAGCTTAATTTGTAATCATTTTGAAAATTTCAGATTAAAAACCTAAAATTGGCTCTAGTTCCTTAAATAAGTCTCCAATCAAGAAAATAAGCTTAATTTGTAATCATTTTGAAAATTTCAGATTAAAAACCTTAAATTGGCTCTAGTTCCTTAAATAAGTCTCCAATCAAGAAAATAAGCTTAATTTGTAATCATTTTGAAAATTTCAGATTAAAAACCTAAAATTGGCTCTAGTTCCTTAAATAAGCCTCCAATCAAGAAAATAAGCTTAATTTGTAATCATTTTGAAAATTTCAGATTAAAAACCTTAAATTGGCTCTAGTTCCTTAAATAAGTCTCCAATCAAGAAAATAAGCTTAATTTGTAATCATTTTGAAAATTTCAGATTAATCAAGAAAATAAGCTTTATTTGTAATCATTTTGAAAATTTCAGATTAAAAACCTAAAATTGGCTCTAGTTCCTTAAATAAGCCTCCAATCAAGAAGATAAGCTTAATTTGTAATCATTTTGAAAATTTTAGATTAAAAACCTAAAAATGGCTCTAGTTCCTTAAATAAGCCTTCAATCAAGGAAATAAGCTTAATTTGTAATCATTTTGAAAATTTTAGATTAAAAACCTAAAAATGGCTCTAGTTCCTTAAATAAGCCTTCAATCAAGGAAATAAGCTTAATTTGTAATCATTTTGAAAATTTCATTTGGAAAACCTAAAAATGGCTCTAGTTCCTTAAATAAGCCTCCAATCAAGAAAATAAGCTTAATTTGTAACCATTTTTGAAAATTTCATTTGGAAAACCTAAAAATGGCTCTAGTTCCTTAAATAAGCCTCCAATCAAGAAGATAAGCTTAATTTGTAATCATTTTGAAAATTTTAGATTAAAAACCTAAAAATGGCTCTAGTTCCTTAAATAAGCCTCCAATCAAGAAGATAAGCTTAATTTGTAATCATTTTGAAAATTTTAGATTAAAAACCTAAAAATGGCTCTAGTTCTTTAATAAGCCTTCAATCAAGAAAATAAGCTTAATTTGTAATCATTTTGAAAATTTCATTTGGAAAACCTAAAAATGGCTCTAGTTCCTTAAATAAGTCCCCAATCAAGAAAATAAGCTTAATTTGTAATCATTTTGAAAATTTCATTTGGAAAACCTAAAAATGGCTCTAGTTCCTTAAATAAGCCTCCAATCAAGAAAATAAGCTTAATTTGTAACCATTTTGAAAATTTTATTTGGAAAACATAAAATTGGCTCTAGTTCCTTAAATAAGTCCCCAATCAAGAAAATAAGCTTAATTTGTAATCATTTTGAAAATTTTAGATTAAAAACCTAAAAATGGCTCTAGTTCCTTAAATAAGCCTCCAATCAAGAAGATAAGCTTAATTTGTAATCATTTTGAAAATTTTAGATTAAAAACCTAAAAATGTCTCTAGTTCCTTAAATAAGCCTTCAATCAAGAAAATAAGCTTAATTTGTAATCATTTTGAAAATTTCATTTGGAAAACCTAAAAATGGCTCTAGTTCCTTAAATAAGCCTCCAATCAAGAAAATAAGCTTAATTTGTAACCATTTTGAAAATTTCATTTGGAAAACCTAAAATTCGATCCAGTTCCTTAAATAGCCTCCAATCAAGAAAATAAGCTTAATTTGTAATCATTTTGAAAATTTCAGATTAAAAACCTAAAATTGGCTCTAGTTCCTTAAATAAGCCTCCAATCAAGAAAATAAGCTTAATTTGTAATCATTTTGAAAATTTCATATTAAAAACCTAAATTTGGCTCTAGTTCCTTAAATAAGCCTCCAATCAAGAAAATAAGCTTAATTTGTAATCATTTTGAAAATTTCAGATTAAAAACCTAAAATTGGGCTCTAGTTCCTTAAATAAGCCTCCAATCAAGAAAATAAGCTTAATTTGTAATCATTTTGAAAATTTCAGATTAAAAACCTTAAATTGGCTCTAGTTCTTTAAATAAGCCTCCAATCAAGAAAATAAGCTTAATTTGTAATCATTTTGAAAATTTCCAAATTAAAAACCTAAAATTGGCTCTAGTTCCTTAAATAAGCCTCCAATCAAGAAAATAAGCTTAATTTGTAATCATTTTGAAATTTCAGATTAAAAACCTAAAATGGCTCTAGTTCCTTAAATAAGCCTCCAATCAAGAAAATAAGCTTAATTTGTAATCATTTTGAAAATTTCAGATTAAAAACCTTAAAATTGGCTCTAGTTCCTTAAATAAGCCTCCAATCAAGAAAATAAGCTTAATTTGTAATCATTTTGAAAATTTCAGATTAAAAACCTTAAATTGGCTCTAGTTCCTTAAATAAGCCTCCAATCAAGAAGATAAGCTTAATTTGTAATCATTTTGAAAATTTCATTTGGAAAACCTAAAAATGGCTCTAGTTCCTTAAATAAGCCTCCAATCAAGAAAATAAGCTTAATTTGTAACCATTTTGAAAATTTCATTTGGAAAACCTAAAATTGGATCCAGTTCCTTAAATAAGTCTCCAATCAAGAAAATAAACTTAATTTGTAATCATTTTGAAAATTTCAGATTAAAAACCTAAAATTGGCTCTAGTTCCTTAAATAAGCCTCCAATCAAGAAAATAAGCTTAATTTGTAATCATTTTGAAAATTTTAGATTAAAAACCTAAAAATGGCTCTAGTTCCTTAAATAAGCCTTCAATCAAGGAAATAAGCTTAATTTGTAATCATTTTGAAAATTTTAGATTAAAAACCTAAAATTGGCTCTAGTTCCTTAAATAAGCCTTCAATCAAGAAATAAGCTTAATTTGTAATCATTTTTGAAAATTTCATTTGGAAAACCTAAAAATGGCTCTAGTTCCATAAATAAGCCTCCAATCAAGAAAATAAGCTTAATTTGTAATCATTTTGAAAATTTCAGATTAAAAACCTTAAATTGGCTCTAGTTCCTTAAATAAGCCTCCAATCAAGAAAATAAGCTTAATTTGTAATCATTTTGAAAATTTCAGATTAAAAACCTTAAATTGGCTCTAGTTCCTTAAATAAGCCTTCAATCAAGGAAATAAGCTTAATTTGTAATCATTTTGAAAATTTCAGATTAAAAACCTAAAATTGGCTTTAGTTCTTTAAATAAGCCTCCAATCAAGAAAATAAGCTTAATTTGTAATCATTTTGAAAAATTTCAGATTAAAAACCTAAAATTGGCTCTAGTTCCTTAAATAAGCCTTCAATCAAGGAAATAAGCTTAATTTGTAATCATTTTGAAAATTTCATTTGGAAAACCTAAAAATGGCTCTAGTTCCATAAATAAGCCTCCAATCAAGAAAATAAGCTTAATTTGTAATCATTTTGAAAATTTCAGATTAAAAACCTAAAATGGCTTTAGTTCTTTAAATAAGCCTCCAATCAGAAAATAAGCTTAATTTGTAAATCATTTTGAAAATTTCAGATTAAAAACCTAAAATTGGCTCTAGTTCCTTAAATAAGCCTCAATCAAGGAAATAAGCTTAATTTGTAATCATTTTGAAAATTTCATTTGGAAAACCTAAAAATGGGCTCTAGTTCCATAAATAAGCCTCCAATCAAGAAAATAAGCTTAATTTGTAATCATTTTGAAAATTTCAGATTAAAAACCTTAAAATTGGCTCTAGTTCCTTAAATAAGCCTCCAATCAAGAAAATAAGCTTAATTTGTAATCATTTTGAAAATTTCAGATTAAAAACCTTAAATTGGCTCTAGTTCCTTAAATAAGCCTCCAATCAAGAAGATAAGCTTAATTTGTAATCATTTTGAAAATTTCAGATTAAAAACCTTAAATTGGCTCTAGTTCTTTAAATAAGTCTCCAATCAAGAAAATAAACTTAATTTGTAATCATTTTGAAAATTTCAGATTAAAAACCTTAAATTGGCTCTAGTTCCTTAAATAAGCCTCCAATCAAGAAAATAAGCTTAATTTGTAATCATTTTGAAAATTTCAGATTAAAAACCTTAAATTGGCTCTAGTTCCTTAAATAAGCCTCCAATCAAGAAAATAAGCTTAATTTGTAATCATTTTGAAAATTTCAGATTAAAAACCTAAAATGGCTCTAGTTCCTTAAATAAGTCTCCAATCAAGAAATAAACTTAATTTGTAATCATTTTGAAAATTTCAGATTAAAAACCTAAAATTGGCTCTAGTTCCTTAAATAAGCCTCCAATCAAGAAAATAAGCTTAATTTGTAATCATTTTGAAAATTTCAGATTAAAAACCTAAAATTGGCTCTAGTTCCTTAAATAAGCCTCCAATCAAGAAAATAAGCTTAATTTGTAATCATTTTGAAAATTTCATTTGAAAAACCTAAAATTGGCTCTAGTTCCTTAAATAAGCCTCCAATCAAGAAAATAAGCTTAATTTGTAATCATTTTGAAAATTTCAGATTAAAAACCTAAAATTGGCTCTAGTTCCTTAAATAAGCCTCCAATCAAGAAAATAAGCTTAATTTGTAATCATTTTGAAAATTTCAGATTAAAAACCTAAAATTGGCTCTAGTTCCTTAAATAAGCCTCCAATCAAGAAAATAAGCTTAATTTGTAATCATTTTGAAAATTTCATTTAAAAACCTAAAATTGGCTCTAGTTCCTTAAATAAGCCTCCAATCAAGAAAATAAGCTTAATTTGTAATCATTTTGAAAATTTCATTTAAAAACTAAAATTGGCTCTAGTTCCTTAAATAAGCCTCCAATCAAGAAAATAAGCTTAATTTGTAATCATTTTGAAAATTTCAGATTAAAAACCTAAAATTGGCTCTAGTTCCTTAAATAAGCCTCCAATCAAGAAAATAAGCTTAATTTGTAATCATTTTGAAAATTTCAGATTAAAAACCTAAAATTGGCTCTAGTTCCTTAAATAAGCCTCCAATCAAGAAAATAAGCTTAATTTGTAATCATTTTGAAAATTTCAGATTAAAAACCTAAAATTGGCTCTAGTTCCTTAAATAAGCCTCCAATCAAGAAAATAAGCTTAATTTGTAATCATTTTGAAAATTTCAGATTAAAAACCTAAAATTGGCTCTAGTTCCTTAAATAAGCCTCCAATCAAGAAAATAAGCTTAATTTGTAATCATTTTGAAAATTTCAGATTAAAACCTAAAATTGGCTCTAGTTCCTTAAATAAGCCTCCAATCAAGAAAATAAGCTTAATTTGTAATCATTTTGAAAATTTCAGATTAAAAACCTAAAATTGGCTCTAGTTCCTTAAATAAGCCTCCAATCAAGAAAATAAGCTTAATTTGTAATCATTTTGAAAATTTCAGATTAAAAACCTAAAATTGGCTCTAGTTCCTTAAATAAGCCTCCAATCAAGAAAATAAGCTTAATTTGTAATCATTTTGAAAATTTCAGATTAAAAACCTAAAATTGGCTCTAGTTCCTTAAATAAGCCTCCAATCAAGAAAATAAGCTTAATTTGTAATCATTTTGAAAATTTCATTTAAAAACCTAAAATTGGCTCTAGTTCCTTAAATAAGCCTCCAATCAAGAAAATAAGCTTAATTTGTAATCATTTTGAAAATTTCATTTAAAAACCTAAAATTGGCTCTAGTTCCTTAAATAAGCCTCCAATCAAGAAAATAAGCTTAATTTGTAATCATTTTGAAAATTTCAGATTAAAAACCTAAAATTGGCTCTAGTTCCTTAAATAAGCCTCCAATCAAGAAAATAAGCTTAATTTGTAATCATTTTGAAAATTTCATTTAAAAACCTAAAAATGGCTCTAGTTCCTTAAATAAGCCTCCAATCAAGAAAATAAGCTTAATTTGTAATCATTTTGAAAATTTCATTTAAAAACCTAAAATTGGCTCTAGTTCCTTAAATAAGCCTCCAATCAAGAAAATAAGCTTAATTTGTAATCATTTTGAAAATTTCAGATTAAAAACCTAAAATTGGCTCTAGTTCCTTAAATAAGCCTCCAATCAAGAAAATAAGCTTAATTTGTAATCATTTTGAAAATTTCAGATTAAAAACCTAAAATTGGCTCTAGTTCCTTAAATAAGCCTCCAATCAAGAAAATAAGCTTAATTTGTAATCATTTTGAAAATTTCAGATTAAAAACCTAAAATTGGCTCTAGTTCCTTAAATAAGCCTCCAATCAAGAAAATAAGCTTAATTTGTAATCATTTTGAAAATTTCAGATTAAAACCTAAAATTGGCTCTAGTTCCTTAAATAAGCCTCCAATCAAGAAAATAAGCTTAATTTGTAATCATTTTGAAAATTTCATTTAAAACCTAAAATTGGCTCTAGTTCCTTAAATAAGCCTCCAATCAAGAAAATAAGCTTAATTTGTAATCATTTTGAAAATTTCAGATTAAAAACCTAAAATTGGCTCTAGTTCCTTAAATAAGCCTCCAATCAAGAAAATAAGCTTAATTTGTAATCATTTTGAAAATTTCAGATTAAAAACCTAAAATTGGCTCTAGTTCCTTAAATAAGCCTCCAATCAAGAAAATAAGCTTAATTTGTAATCATTTTGAAAATTTCAGATTAAAAACCTAAAATTGGCTCTAGTTCCTTAAATAAGCCTCCAATCAAGAAAATAAGCTTAATTTGTAATCATTTTGAAAATTTCAGATTAAAAACCTAAAATTGGCTCTAGTTCCTTAAATAAGCCTCCAATCAAGAAAATAAGCTTAATTTGTAATCATTTTGAAAATTTCAGATTAAAAACCTAAAATTGGCTCTAGTTCCTTAAATAAGCCTCCAATCAAGAAAATAAGCTTAATTTGTAATCATTTTGAAAATTTCAGATTAAAAACCTAAAATTGGCTCTAGTTCCTTAAATAAGCCTCCAATCAAGAAAATAAGCTTAATTTGTAATCATTTTGAAAATTTCAGATTAAAAACCTAAAATTGGCTCTAGTTCCTTAAATAAGCCTCCAATCAAGAAAATAAGCTTAATTTGTAATCATTTTGAAAATTTCAGATTAAAAAACCTAAAATTGGCTCTAGTTCCTTAAATAAGCCTCCAATCAAGAAAATAAGCTTAATTTGTAATCATTTTGAAAATTTCAGATTAAAACCTAAAATTGGCTCTAGTTCCTTAAATAAGCCTCCAATCAAGAAAATAAGCTTAATTTGTAATCATTTTTGAAAATTTCAGATTAAAAACCTAAAATTGGCTCTAGTTCCTTAAATAAGCCTCCAATCAAGAAAATAAGCTTAATTTGTAATCATTTTGAAAATTTCAGATTAAAAACCTAAAATTGGCTCTAGTTCCTTAAATAAGCCTCCAATCAAGAAAATAAGCTTAATTTGTAATCATTTTGAAAATTTCAGATTAAAAACCTAAAATTGGCTCTAGTTCCTTAAATAAGCCTCCAATCAAGAAAATAAGCTTAATTTGTAATCATTTTGAAAATTTCAGATTAAAACCTAAAATTGGCTCTAGTTCCTTAAATAAGCCTCCAATCAAGAAAATAAGCTTAATTTGTAATCATTTTGAAAATTTCAGATTAAAACCTAAAATTGGCTCTAGTTCCTTAAATAAGCCTCCAATCAAGAAATAAGCTTAATTTGTAATCATTTTGAAAATTTCATTTAAAAACCTAAAATTGGC
>PYHX02000453.1:0-26237 GCA_004302925.2 Cochliomyia hominivorax
GATCAATTTTTTTCTTTAGAAAATTTATCTGAATCTGATTCAGATCAATTTTTTTCTAGAAAAAATTGCTCTGATTCAGATAATTTTTCCTTTGAAAAATTTTTCTGATTCAGATAATTTTTTTCTACAGAAAATTCCACTGATCAGCTTTTGTCACTTGTTTCAGTTGATTTTTTTTTTGCACCCTAATTTTTCTACCTTAAAATCTAAATCTGATTTTTGCAACAATCTGGTGTTGATTTGCCTTTAAGGCAAAAACAAAAATAATTTATGAGCATAACAATTTACACATGTTACTTGTTTTAATTTAACTCTTAAACAAATACAAAATATAATTAATAAACTTTATTTATTTTTTCCTTAAATTCTCCCCTTTTGTGGTTAAACGATGTAACACAGTAACATAATGGAAAATAATGAAAATTCAACTCGGTTAAAAGTGAAACCTTTTCCTTTTTGGAAATTGATTTTCTTTTTTCCAGCAAAATAAATTAATTTAAGGCAAAAGTGTTGGAAATGTGGTGCGGGGGAAGAGGAATTTTTAGTAAATTTCAGAAATTTTAAAAAAATTTCCTAAATAAATGTTTCACCTAAAATTTAAAACAATTGTAAATAAAATCCTAAAATAACCTTAAAATTGCTTTACAAGTGGTTTCACATTTATTGTGTATGTTTGTTTGAGTGAATGTGTTTGTGTGAGTGGGCCACTCACGCCTTGACTTTGTAACAAAACAAAACAAAACAAAACAAGCAGCAGTTGCAGCAGCCTTCACTGGGGAAAAAGGTTTAACTTTTTCCTGTGTGTTATGTGAGTGAGCGTGTGTGTGTGCAGAAAAATATAAACAATCAGGTTTTTTGTTTTATTGTTTAGTACGTAATAATTTTAAACAAATTTTCCCAAAAAAAATATTTATTTTTTATATTTATTTTTATGGTTAAAAACAAAAAACTACAAAACAACTTTTATTCACCCGCAAAAAACTAAATGGCGCCAAACGTTTCTATTTTATTTACAACCATTTTTTTTCTCTAACTCATGAAAATGCATTTTATTACTTTTACCCTCCCAACAACAACAGCAACAAATAGAAAAATATTGCAACTTATGTACACAAAATTCAACAGCAACAACAACCGACAACTAAAACTATAACAGCAACAAATCGGATAAATATGAAAATTTGAATATAAAACCAACAACAAAAAATGAAATAAAAAAATGAGATGAAAAAAAGGAAAACAGTGATAAAATGTGATTTTCCAGTAACTGTATATGTGTATTACAATTATAACAGTGTGTGTGTGTCAGTGATTCTGTATAACAATCGTTTTTATTGCGTTCCTGTTTATATAAAAAATTTTAGAGTAAATTTTGTGGAAAATTGCCACCAGCAAAGAGCAAAAGGGACCAAAATGGTACCTGTTGCTCAGCTTAACGCAAACAACTTTTCTGTAGAAAAATTTGAACTGAAATAAAGCAAATTTCTTTAGAAAAAATTGATCTGAATCAGACCAAATTTCTCTAGAAAAAAATGATCTGAACCAGAGCAATTTTCTATAGAAAAAATTGATCTGAATCAGAGCAATTTTCTATAGAAAAAAATTGATCTGAATCAGGGCAATTTTCTATAGAAAAAATTGATCTGATTCAGAGCAATTTCTATAGAAAAAATTGATCTGAGTCAGAGCAATTTTCTATAGAAAAAATTGATCTGAGTCAGAGCAATTTTCTATAGAAAAAATTAATCTGAGTCAGAGCAATTTTCTATAGAAAAAATTGATCTGAGTCAGAGCAATTTTCTATAGAAAAAATTGATCTGAGTCAGAGCAATTTTCTATAGAAAAAATTGATCTGAGTCAGAGCAATTTTCTATAGAAAAAATTGATCTGAGTCAGAGCAATTTTCTATAGAAAAAATTGATCTGAGTCAGAGCAATTTTCTATAGAAAAAATTGATCTGAGTCAGAGCAATTTTCTATAGAAAAAATTGATCTGAGTCAGAGCAATTTTCTATAGAAAAAATTGATCTGAGTCAGAGCAATTTTCTATAGAAAAAATTGATCTGAGTCAGAGCAATTTTCTATAGAAAAAATTGATCTGAGTCAGAGCAATTTTCTATAGAAAAAATTGATCTGAGTCAGAGCAATTTTCTATAGAAAAAATTGATCTGAGTCAGAGCAATTTTCTATAGAAAAAATTGATCTGAGTCAGAGCAATTTTCTTTTCTATAGAAAAAATTGATCTGAGTCAGAGCAATTTTCTATAGAAAAAATTGATCTGAGTCAGAGCAATTTTCTATAGAAAAAATTGATCTGAGTCAGAGCAATTTTCTATAGAAAAAATTGATCTGAGTCAGAGCAATTTTCTATAGAAAAAATTGATCTGAGTCAGAGCAATTTTCTATAGAAAAATTGATCTGAGTCAGAGCAATTTTCTATAGAAAAATTGATCTGAGTCAGAGCAATTTTCTATAGAAAAAATTGATCTGAGTCAGAGCAATTTTCTATAGAAAAAATTGATCTGAGTCAGAGCAATTTTCTATAGAAAAAATTGATCTGAGTCAGAGCAATTTTCTATAGAAAAAATTGATCTGAGTCAGAGCAATTTTCTATAGAAAAATTGATCTGAGTCAGAGCAATTTTCTATAGAAAAAATTGATCTGAGTCAGAGCAATTTTCTATAGAAAAAAAAAATTGATCTGAGTCAGAGCAATTTTCTATAGAAAAAATTGATCTGAGTCAGAGCAATTTTCTATAGAAAAAATTGATCTGAGTCAGAGCAATTTTCTATAGAAAAAATTGATCTGAGTCAGAGCAATTTTCTATAAGAAAAAATTTGCATTCTGATGTCAGAGCAATTTTCTATAGAAAAAATTGATCTGAGTCAGAGCAATTTTCTAAGAAAAAATTGATCTGAGTCAGAGCAATTTCTATGAAAAAATTGATCTGAGTCAGAGCAATTTTCTATAGAAAAAATTGATCTGAGTCAGAGCAATTTCTATAGAAAAAATTGTCTGAGTCAGAGCAATTTTCTAGTCAGAGCAATTTTCTATAGAAAAAATTGATCTGAGTCAGAGCAATTTTCTATAGAAAAAATTGATCTGAGTCAGAGCAATTTTCTATAGAAAAAATTGATCTGAGTCAGAGCAATTTTCTATAGAAAAAATTGATCTGAGTCAGAGCAATTTTCTATAGAAAAAATTGATCTGAGTCAGAGCAATTTTCTATAGAAAAAATTGATCTGAGTCAGAGCAATTTTCTATAGAAAAAATTGATCTGAGTCAGAGCAATTTTCTATAGAAAAAATTGATCTGAGTCAGAGCAATTTTCTATAGAAAAAATTGATCTGAGTCAGAGCAATTTTCTATAGAAAAAATTGATCTGAGTCAGAGCAATTTTCTATAGAAAAAATTGATCTGAGTCAGAGCAATTTTCTATAGAAAAAATTGATTTGAGTCAGAGCAATTTTCTGTAGAAAAAATTGATCTGAATCAGAGCAATTTTCTATAGAAAAAATTGATCTGAATCAGAGCAATTTTCTGTAGAAAAAATTGATCTGAATCAGAGCAATTTTCTATAGAAAAAATTGATCTGAGTCAGAGCAATTTTCTATAGAAAAAATTGATCTGAGTCAGAGCAATTTTCTATAGAAAAAATTGATCTGAATCAGAGCAATTTTCTATAGAAAAAATTGATCTGAATCAGAGCAATTTTCTATAGAAAAAATTGATCTGAGTCAGAGCAATTTTCTATAGAAAAAATTGATCTGAGTCAGAGCAATTTTCTATAGAAAAAATTGATCTGAATCAGAGCAATTTTCTATAGAAAAAATTGATCTGAATCAGAGCAATTTTCTATAGAAAAAATTGATCTGAATCAGAGCAATTTTCTATAGAAAAAATTGATCTGAATCAGAGCAATTTTCTATAGAAAAAATTGATCTGAATCAGAGCAATTTTCTGTAGAAAAAATTGATCTGAATCAGAGCAATTTTCTATAGAAAAAATTGATCTGAATCAGAGCAATTTTCTGTAGAAAAAATTGATCTGAATCAGAGCAATTTTCTATAAAAAAAATTGATCTGAATCAGAGCAATTTTCTATAGAAAAAATTGATCTGAATCAGAGCAATTTTCTATAAAAAAATTGATCTGAATCAGAGCAATTTTCTATAGAAAAAATTGATCTGAATCAGAGCAATTTTCTATAGAAAAAATTGATCTGAATCAGAGCAATTTTCTATAGAAAAAATTGATCTGAATCAGAGCAATTTTCTATAGAAAAAATTGATCTGAATCAGAGCAATTTTCTATAGAAAAAAATTGATCTGAATCAGAGCAATTTTCTATAGAAAAAAATTGATCTGAATCAGAGCAATTTTCTATAGAAAAAATTGATCTGAATCAGAGCAATTTTCTATAGAAAAAATTGATCTGAATCAGAGCAATTTTCTATAGAAAAAATTGATCTGAATCAGAGCAATTTTCTATAGAAAAAATTGATCTGAATCAGAGCAAATTTCTTTAAAAAAAAATTGATTTGAATCAGAGTAAATTTCTCTACAAAAAAGTTGCACTAGTCTAGAGAACATTTCTATAGAAAATTATGTTCTAGTCTAGAGAACATTTCTATTGTTAATATTGATCCCATCTAGACATTGTCTTGACAATTTTTCTATAGAAAATTTGTTTCATTCGAAACAATTTCTCTATAGAAAATTTTGTTCTCTTCAAAATGTTTTGTAGAAAATATTGTTCTGTTTTTGACAAAATTTCTTAAGAAATGTTGCTCTGCTTAAATCAGCTAATTTTTTGTCCTTTATGGGTTAATTTTTTTTTATTATTTAATCTTTTAAAGTTGGAAATAATATATTTTTGCTATTTTATATTATTCCCCTTTTTTATCTGCCACATCTCGTTAAGCAGCAAAGAATAAAAAAGTTGAGAGAGAATTTTGTTGTCAACATTTAAGCAAACAAAAGCAAAAAATGTGAAAAACTAAATTAAATTTTAACAAGTTAATAATTTCATAGATTTAACAATAATCAGAGCTTTTTATCTCCCTCAATTTTTAATGAAGGAAATTGAGGAAAAAAGGTTTGAACCAGTTTTCAGCACAACAACATTTAAACTTTTTGTCAGATTTCCTTTTTATTTCATCATTTTCCTCAATATTTCAATTTTGATTTCCGTTTTCGAAAAGAATTTTATTTAATTTACGATTCCCTAAAAAATATCACAAATAATCCTGTATTAAAGGAAATATTAACAGTAAATTTTAACTACTTTTCTAAACTAATACACTCTCCCTAATCAAAGGCTTCCCCAGCATGTAAGTTGGTATGTGTAAGAGTGAGATGGTGTTATAATATCCTGTCAACTTTTGATGTTTTATGTATTTTAAAATAGTTTAGTCGTTCGTCCTTCTTGCATTACAGTCCCTTTTTAATTTTGAGCCTTTTTCTTGTTGAAATATTCCAATATGTCAGTCACGTTAGTTTAACGTGATGAGTTTTTTAAATACGTTAAACAAAACAACAAAATCAAACGAAACGGAAAAAAACCTTAAAAATGTCAGAGTGAAAAGAACAAAAACAAAACAAAACAAACAAATTAACATTCTAAAAGACTGTGGCAACACATGTAACTAAAATAAAGCTAAATGTTAAGACTAAAAGATGATTATTATATGTAGTTATGTTGATGTCGATGATGCGGGAAATCTATTATGGAAAAACAAACATTCATCTATCTAAGCAACCTTTCAATAAACGCTCACACACATCCCCACACATATACAAGAACACATTTATATACTCCTACAGACATAAATACATTTAAATGTAGTTATTATTATATTTGTGTTGATACATGTGCGTTTGTATACCCACACACACGCACACACATCCATAGATGTGTGTGTGTTACTTTGGTTACTTATTTAGCACATGGGAAATGTTAATATTTTAAAATTTAATTTAAGAATTCAAAGTCAGAAACTATGCAACATTTTCTATAGAAATGTTCTCTAGACTAGACTAGAGCAACATTTTCTATAGAAATGTTCTCTAGACTAGAGCAACATTTTCTATAGAAATGTTCTCTAGACTAGAGCAACATTTTCTATAGAAATGTTCTCTAGACTAGAGCAACATTTTCTATAGAAATGTTCTCTAGACTAGAGCAACATTTTCTATAGAAATGTTCTCTAGACTAGAGCAACATTTTCTATAGAAATGTTCTCTAGACTAGAGCAACATTTTCTATAGAAATGTTCTCTAGACTAGAGCAACATTTTCTATAGAAATGTTCTCTAGACTAGAGCAACATTTTCTATAGAAATGTTCTCTAGACTAGAGCAACATTTTCTATAGAAATGTTCTCTAGACTAGAGCAACATTTTCTATAGAAATGTTCTCTAGACTAGAGCAACATTTTCTATAGAAATGTTCTCTAGACTAGAGCAACATTTTCTATAGAAATGTTCTCTAGACTAGAGCAACATTTTCTATAGAAATGTTCTCTAGACTAGAGCAACATTTTCTATAGAAATGTTCTCTAGACTAGAGCAACATTTTCTATAGAAATGTTCTCTAGACTAGAGCAACATTTTCTATAGAAATGTTCTCTAGACTAGAGCAACATTTTCTATAGAAATGTTCTCTAGACTAGAGCAACATTTTCTATAGAAATGTTCTCTAGACTAGAGCAACATTTTCTATAGAAATGTTCTCTAGACTAGAGCAACATTTTCTATAGAAATGTTCTCTAGACTAGAGCAACATTTTCTATAGAAATGTTCTCTAGACTAGAGCAACATTTTCTATAGAAATGTTCTCTAGACTAGAGCAACATTTTCTATAGAAATGTTCTCTAGACTAGAGCAACATTTTCTATAGAAATGTTCTCTAGACTAGAGCAACATTTTCTATAGAAATGTTCTCTAGACTAGAGCAACATTTTCTATAGAAATGTTCTCTAGACTAGAGCAACATTTTCTATAGAAATGTTCTCTAGACTAGAGCAACATTTTCTATAGAAATGTTCTCTAGACTAGAGCAACATTTTCTATAGAAATGTTCTCTAGACTAGAGCAACATTTTCTATAGATATGTTCTCTAGACTAGAGCAACATTTTCTATAGAAATGTTCTCTAGACTAGAGCAACATTTTCTATAGAAATGTTCTCTAGACTAGAGCAACATTTTCTATAGAAATGTTCTCTAGACTAGAGCAACATTTTCTATAGAAATGTTCTCTAGACTAGAGCAACATTTTTTATAGAAATGTTCTCTAGACTAGAGCAACATTTTTTATAGAAATGTTCTCTAGACTAGAGCAACATTTTCTATAGAAATGTTCTCTAGACTAGAGCAACATTTTCTATAGAAATGTTCTCTAGACTAGAGCAACATTTTTTATGCAAAAGTTTTTTAGACTTTGGAAACATTTTCTTGAAACGTTGTCTACACAAGCCACATGCTTTATGTTTCCAAATTCTTTCAACATTGTTTTCTGACGTTTTTTAAAATCTTTCCTGTTAAGGATTTTTATTTGAAAATTTAAATCCTGATTTAAATTAATTTAATTTCCATAACTTTATCTCTGTTCAGATTATGGTATTTTGCCTTCATTCTTGTTGGTCTGTTTTGTATTAATTCGTTTTTTCTGTATCTTTTGTTTTTTCTGTTATAACAAAAAAATATTTGGCCGAAATTGTAGTTTATATGTTCGTATGTCATATGTGTGTTAGTACTTTAAGGATAACATTCATTTTTCTATTTGTTGCTGTTGTTCAGCTACTGCTGCTGTTGTTGTAATTTTTAACAACCAACATTTTAGCTCTGCATTGTTTTATAATTTTATGTTGTTCATGTCCTTTTTTTAGGATCAACCTTGTCCACTGACAATTGTATAAAATGAACATGAAAATGTTGATGTTTTGTTTATAGTTGTTATTCGAATTTTTGTACATTTTTAGTAGTTTATTTCATTTTTGTCCATTCAATGTCATGTGACATAAAAAAAATTATAAATTTTACAAATACAATAAAAATAAAAATTTAAATAAAGTTTTTTTTTATGTTTTTTGTTTAAATTAAATTTTATTTTAATATTCGTTATGGTATTTAGTACATACTTTGTTATGAATATGTAAAAATGTATGTGTGCATGTATTTGTGTGTATTAAAACACACACAATCTCATCCAAAACTATTGAGTTATCATGAATATTTAAGTTTAAATAAATTTTATTTAATACGCAACAAAATAATATTTAAATAATTTTTGAAAAAAGCAAATTATTAAATACGATTAAATATATAAAGTTTTATGCAAATATAGGAGGGTTGATGAGAAATTGGAGAAACATATTCCGTAAAAAATTATTCTGAGTCAGAGTGTTGCTCTAGTCTAGAGAACATTTCTATAGAAAATGTTGCTCTAGTCTAGACAACATTTCTATAGAAAATGTTGTTCTATTCTAGACAACATTTGCTATAGAAAATGTTGCTCTAGTCTAGACAACATTTCTATAGAAAATGTTGCTCTAGTCTAGACAACATTTCTATAGAAAATGTTTCTCTAGTCTAGACAACATTTATAAAACATATTGCTCTAGTCTAGACAACATTTGCTATAGAAAATGTTGCTCTAGTCTAGACAACATTTTCTATAGAAAATGTTGCTCTAGTCTAGACAACATTTTCTATAGAAAATGTTGCTCTAGTCTAGACAACATTTTCTATAGAAAATGTTGCTCTAGTCTAGACAACATTTTCTATAGAAAATGTTGCTCTAGTCTAGACAACATTTTCTATAGAAAATGTTGCTCTAGTCTAGACAACATTTTCTATAGAAAATGTTGCTCTAGTCTAGACAACATTTTCTATAGAAAATGTTGCTCTAGTCTAGACAACATTTTCTATAGAAAATGTTGCTCTAGTCTAGACAACATTTTCTATAGAAAATGTTGCTCTAGTCTAGACAACATTTTCTATAGAAAATGTTCCTCTAGCCTAGACAGCATTTTCTATAGAAAATGTTGCTCTAGCCTAGACAGCATTTTCTATAGAAAATGTTGCTCTAGCCTAGACAGCATTTTCTATAGAAAATGTTGCTCTAGCCTAGACAACATTTTCTATAGAAAATGTTGCTCTAGCCTAGACAGCATTTTCTATAGAAAATGTTGCTCTAGCCTAGACAACATTTCTATAGAAAATGTTGCACTAGTTTAGACAACTTTTCTGTAGAACATATTGCTCTAGTCTAGACAACATTTCAATAGAAAATGTTGCTCTAGTCTCTAGGGATTTTTTTAAAGAATATGTTGCTCTAGTCTGGACAACTTTTAAAAAAATAATGTTTCTCAAGTCTAAAGATCATTTTTATAGAAGATGATGCTCTAGTCTAAAGAACATTTCGAAGGAATTATTGGTCCAGAAAGCAATTTTGTCTTTTTAAATGTTGCATAGACTAGTGCAACATTCTTTTTAAATGTTACTTAGCCTGAAGCAACATTTTCAATGGATTTGTTTTTGGTAACATTTTCCTATTTTATTTCCAATAAACCTCCTAGAATTTCTACTTGAATGAATTGCAATCAATATATGTTTTGTGTGTTGGTATTTATTCTTTTCATATATGTATTTTATATTGTTTGTATGTATTGATATGTAATATATATTTGTATGTGTAAACACTTACATATGCAGCTTTTTAAATTGTGTTGTTGTTATTCATATACAAAATACTTTATACAACTAAACAAACATTTGAAGTAGACATTAAACTACTTACTAAATACTTCGTTATTTTCTGAAATAAAAAAGAATGCAATTTGTATACACTGAGAGAAATATTTAAGATAATTTTCAATTGAGAACGGATGGTGTCATATTAAGAACATAGTGGGGATAAGGTTTGGAAAGACGTAGAAATACAGAATAATGTCCCAAATTGTACTTCCCTAATTTTTTTCTTCAGTGTAAATTTTCCTTTAGAAAAAAATATCTATTGATGGCAATTTCTATAGATCCAGTATATTTCAAATACAGTGAAAACTTTGAAAAATAGACAAAGAAATTTTAAATTACATTTCAGTCTTTTTCTTTTCCATTTACCATTTCTTTCTTTGTATTGTCCCCCTTTTCGCCTTTTACTATTAATTCTATTTACCATTAAATCATCTTCTTAAAATTTACAACTTGTGTGTGTATGTGTTTGTGTGTGTGTGTGTAGTTTTAAAGGTTTTAAATGCAATACAAAACAAAATAAATGGAGCAGAAGTAAAACTGCAATATGTTCTTTTTATTACAAAATTTCAAAAAAAAAACCTCTTCCTCCACATCATCCTCTCATACTAAGGCGTTCAACCTCTATGATACTCTCCCTCCCTCCCTCTGGCTTTATTTCTACAATTCAAGTTCTTTTTTCTTACTTTTGCATTTAGAAACTACAAGAACCCCCTCAACCTCTAATAAAACTATAAAAGATTTTTATTTGAAAATTATAGTGTTTTTTTTTCTGGTCATTTCGAGTTTTATTTTTCTGCTTTAATTACTAGAATTTTGTACGAATTATCTTATCTTCTTATTTTCACTCGAGTTTTTATTTTCTCTTTTTGAAATTTTTCTTTCAATGAAATATTGTGTTAATTGGTTGTTATTAAATCATATTCAAAAGATTAGATTTATTTCAGATAATTAAGTTTATAAATTATGATTAGAAAAACCTTTAAAGTCATTTTCATGGCGTTATCGTCAATCAAATGATATCGTCAAAAAGGGTAAAAAAATTATAGTTTTTGTAAAAAATAGAAACTCAATAAAACCATAAAATTGTTAACAAATATTTCAGAAGAAAAAACCACGTGGCCAAAGAAATAAAGAACTTTATCTCCAAAAAAACTAGTCCAAAAACGGTAAAATCTTTCTTAGGATTCAATAAACAGAAATTGCTACTCAAACAAAACAACTTTTTCTAATAAAAAGCTGCCTAAACAGAAATTTCTTGTATAGAAAAACCTATAAACTTTTTCTTTAGAAGAAGCAAATCAAACAGAGCAACTTTTTCTACAGAAAAAGCTACTTGAACAACAACTTTTGCTATGTAAAAATCACTCCAACAGAGAAACTTTTTCTATAGAAAAAGCTACTCAAACAGAACAACTTTTTCCATACAAAAAATTTTACTTTAGAAAAGGTCACTTAAACATAGCAACGCTTTTCATAGGAAAAATTATACTTTTCTAGGCAACTTTTATATAGAAAAACTTGCTCTAGTCTAGACAATTTTTCTCTAGAAAATGTTGCTCTAGTCTAGACAACTTTTCTCTAGAAAATGTTGCTCTAGTCTAGACAACATTTTTATAGAAAATGTTGCTCTAGTCTAGACAACATTTTTATAGAAAATGTTGCTCTAGTCTAGGCAACATTTTTATAGAAAATGTTGCTCTAGTCTAGACAACATTTTTATAGAAAATGTTGCTCTAGTCTAGACAACATTTTTATAGAAAATGTTGCTCTAGTCTAGACAACTTTTCTCTAGAAAATGTTGCTCTAGTCTAGACAACTTTTCTCTAGAAAATGTTGCTCTAGTCTAGACAACTTTTCTCTAGAAAATGTTGCTCTAGACTAGACAACATTTCTATAGAAAATGTTGCTCTAGTCTAGACAACTTTTCTCTAGAAAATGTTGCTCTAGTCTAGACAACATTTCTATAGAAAATGTTGCTCTAGTCTAGACAACTTTTCTCTAAAAAATGTTGCTCTAGTCTAGACAACTTTTCTCTAGAAAATGTTGCTCTAGTCTAGACAACTTTTCTCTAGAAAATGTTGCTCTAGTCTAGACAACTTTTCTCTAGAAAATGTTGCTCTAGTCTAGACAACTTTTCTCTAGAAAATGTTGCTCTAGTCTAGACAACTTTTCTCTAGAAAATGTTGCTCTAGTCTAGACAACTTTTCTCTAGAAAATGTTGCTCTAGTCTAGACAACATTTCTATAGAAAATGTTGCTCTAGTCTAGACAACATTTCTATAGAAAATGTTGCTCTAGTCTAGACAACTTTTCTATAGAAAATGTTAGTCTAGTCTAGACAACTTTTCTCTAGAAAATGTTGCTCTAGTCTAGACAACTTTTCTCTAGAAAATGTTGCTCTAGTCTAGACAACTTTTCTCTAGAAAATGTTGCTCTAGTCTAGACAACTTTTCTCTAGAAAATGTTGCTCTAGTCTAGACAACTTTTCTCTAGAAAATGTTGCTCTAGTCTAGACAACTTTTCTCTAGAAAATGTTGCTCTAGTCTAGACAACTTTTCTCTAGAAAATGTTGCTCTAGTCTAGACAACTTTTCTCTAGAAAATGTTGCTCTAGTCTAGACAACTTTTCTATAGAAAATGTTAGTCTAGTCTAGACAACTTTTCTATAGAAAATGTTAGTCTAGTCTAGACAACTTTTCTATAGAAAATGTTGCTCTAGTCTAGACAACTTTTCTATAGAAAATGTTGCTCTAGTCTAGACAACTTTTCTATAGAAAATGTTGCTCTAGTCTAGACAACTTTTCTATAGAAAATGTTGCTCTAGTCTAGACAACTTTTCTATAGAAAATGTTGCTCTAGTCTAGACAACTTTTCTATAGAAAATGTTGCTCTAGTCTAGACAACTTTTCTATAGAAAATGTTGCTCTAGTCTAGACAACTTTTCTATAGAAAATGTTTTCATTCTACTTTTTCTGTAGAGAAGTTTGACAAATTTTCTATAGGAAATGTTGAACTTTTTTATAGTTTTCTCTATAGAAAAAATTGTTATGTTTGTATCTGTTTTTTATATAAAAAATTTTACTCTGTTTAGAACTGTTGAAAATGTTCTTCTGTTTTAGACCATTTTTTCAATAGAAATTGTGTCCTTGTTTAAGGCATAATTTGAAGCATTTTTTCTATAGTAAAAGTTCAAAAGAAACATTTTAAGCTTTTTCTGCCAGAGTAGTTTTCTTTAGTTTTTTTATTTCGATTTTATTTAATTCTGTTTATTTCAGGTAATTCATTTTTTAATCTTGTACTTCATAAGCTTTTAAGTAAATCTTCAAATTATTAAAATCCCTTTTAATTCGTCTGTATTTCTTTGAATCTTATTAAGGTTTTTTGTATAAATTTTTCTTTTATATCAATTTTCCTAATTTTAGAAAAGAAAATTCTTTTCAAAATTATTGTATAAGATTTCTTTATAATATTTACTTTATATTTTATTATATACTTATATGTGTGTATGTGTGTAATTTTCATAAAAAAAAAAACCTTTCAAAAAAAACTTGTAATTCTATTCAATAATCTGAATATTTTTAACCCTTTTTTGCCTTAATAATTCTTATGGTTTAATAAAAATCTTGCGGTTGTGACAAATGGCTGCAGATTGAGGTAAAAAGAAGAAGAAATATGTAATATACATTTTCAATTTTCTTCTTTTTAACACAAATCACTTTCATTTTTTATAATACAAATGAGAAATAAATCATGTCAGTTCTCTTCTATTTGCTACCAAAAAAAAAAAAATAATACGAAGAAGAACATTTTTATTCAATATTCCAAAAAATATATACATATAATTTACATACATGCCACATGACACAAGAGTATCAATGGCAAATGGAATAGAAAAAAATTGGAACTGAATATTAGACAGCAAAAAGAAGGTTTTTTAAAAGAATGACAGAAAAAAACAACTGAATGATAAACCAGAATATTTGTCATATTTCCCATTATACACCGAATACCAGCTATTTTTATTCAATTTTATTGTACACAACTTTTATTTAAAAAAATCTAAAAAATTCTAAAAAAAAACACTCACACATACACATACAGAAGAAAATTGCGACATTGACACTGACACCAACCAGCAGCCAGGCAGAGCAACCTTAGCTTATGAATGAGTGAATGAAAACATAGGAAAATCAACCCCAATACATATGCAAAACAATGGCAAACATCTACACTAATATCTATAAAATACATTTACTCTCACACACACACACACACACACACACACACACACACACACACACACACACTCACTCTTATACCATAATTTTTGATATTAAACAAGAATAAAACAGAAAGGTTACCTTTAGGCGCTTTAGAAAAAAAAAATAATAAACAAAAATAAGCAAAAATTCTAAAAACCCCTGTAAATATGACTTTTAAACATATAAACTCATACATTCAAATACATATGGCCTACACATGTAAATAACTTAAATAGCAACAAGAAAAAATAAATATAAAATACCCCAACACAAATATACAAGAATTTCACCTTTAACCTACATATTTATGCCGGTGGAAAATTCTCTTATACATTTTAATATAAAATAACACATACACACACACAAATATATGAAGATCAAAATAACAGCGTATAGAAATGTAAGAGTTATTTAGTTTTCCGGTGTTTAAGAGAGAAACAACAACAAAGAAAAAGATACATAAACATTGTTAAATATAAAACAGTTACAAAAGTAACTGTCACATATTAAAACAGTGGGACATTTTATAGAAAAATTGCCTTCTATAGAACACTTGTCTAGCCAAAAAAATTTGTCTAGACTAGAAAAGTTGTCTAGACTAGACTAACATTTTCTATAGAAAAGTTGTCTAGACTAGACTAACATTTTCTATAGAAAAGTTGTCTAGACTAGACTAACATTTTCTATAGAAAAGTTGTCTAGACTAGACTAACATTTTCTATAGAAAAGTTGTCTAGACTAGACTAACATTTTCTATAGAAAAGTTGTCTAGACTAGACTAACATTTTCTATAGAAAAGTTGTCTAGACTAGACTAGACTAACATTTTCTATAGAAAAGTTGTCTAGACTAGACTAGACTAACATTTTCTATAGAAAAGTTGTCTAGACTAGACTAGACTAACATTTTCTATAGAAAAGTTGTCTAGACTAGACTAGACTAACATTTTCTATAGAAAAGTTGTCTAGACTAGACTAGACTAACATTTTCTATAGAAAAGTTGTCTAGACTAGACTAGACTAGACTAGACTAGACTAGACTAGACTAACATTTTCTATAGAAAATTTGTCTAGACTAGACTAACATTTTCTATAGAAAATTTGTCTAGACTAGACTAACATTTTCTATAGAAAATTTGTCTAGACTAGACTAACATTTTCTATAGAAAATTTGTCTAGACTAGACTAACATTTTCTATAGAAAATTTGTCTAGACTAGACTAACATTTTCTATAGAAAAGTTGTCTAGACTAGACTAGACTAGACTAACATTTTCTATAGAAAAGTTGTCTTGACTAGACTAACATTTTCTATAGAAAAGTTGTCTAGACTAGACTAACATTTTCTATAGAAAAGTTGTCTTGACTAGACTAACATTTTCTATAGAAAAGTTGTCTAGACTAGACTAACATTTTCTATAGAAAAGTTGTCTAGACTAGACTAACATTTTCTATAGAAAAGTTGTCTAGACTAGACTAACATTTTCTATAGAAAAGTTGTCTAGACTAGACTAACATTTTCTATAGAAAAGTTGTCTAGACTAGACTAACATTTTCTATAGAAAAGTTGTCTAGACTAGACTAACATTTTCTATAGAAAAGTTGTCTAGACTAGACTAACATTTTCTATAGAAAAGTTGTCTAGACTAGACTAACATTTTATATAGAAAAGTTGTCTAGATTAGACTAACATTTTCTATAGAAAATTGGACTATATTAGGCCAACCATTTCTTTAGAAAATTTATCTAATTTAACCAACTTTTTCTATAGAAAATTGGTCCAAAATAGACCAACTTTTTTTACAGAAAATTGATCTTGATTAGACCAACTTTTTTACAGAAAATTGATCTTGATTAGGCCAACTTTTTCTATAGAAAATTGGTCTTGATTAAGCCAACATAATTGTACAATTGTCCTTTTGTAAGTCTTTTTGGTAGTATTTTTGATAGAATATCCTGTAGTCTATTTTTTAAACCACTGTTTATAAATAAATATCCATAAATATTTATATTTATGTATCGGTGTATTTGTGCGTTTTGAAATTATTTATAACATCAGCAGTGTTATGCCGGAAGCTTAAATTTACTCATTCATAAACATATTTTTGCACATGAATTCATGTTAAACTTATACCATAATACAAATGCTTTCACACATAAACGTACACATTATGACAAGACTTTTTCATTGTCACACACACGCACACACAATACCTCCTTCAACTCACACCTTTTTTTCTCTAAAATTTCCACCCACCTCCACCCCACACACACACACATACAAATACAAAAATGCATTTGAACATTGACTGATAGACTGTAACAACAATCGTGACTGCAGACATTTTCTTGTTATTGTTTCAGAATTCTAGTTTTGTTGTTGCTACTATTTTCTCAATACCAATACAAATGCACATGTGTTGGAGTGTAAACTTTCTCCCTCGTTTTCTAGGCTTAATAACGCTATTCACATCTTAAATCGGCTGAATATGAAATGAAGAAAAAAATATACGATTGTTTGGGTTTCTATTCTTCCTTTTATTTTCCTTATGTTTTTGTTGTTGTTGTTAAAGTCAAGTAAACAATGTAAAGAATAAATAGTAAATAAAACAACTACTTCTGTAGAAGTAGTAGTGGTAGTTGTTGTAGTTGCTGCAGTTAAATAATGTAAATGTAAAACAGAATTCTATGTCAATTGTATGTAAAAATGATACTTCAGTTTGAACTGCAACATGAAGAAGAACTGCTGCAATAACAACAAATAAATAATGATGAATAACACATGTGTGCTCCATGGGATGGGACTATTAGCTACTTTATGAAATAAGCTATAATTATTAAATATTTTTAAGAGATTTGTAAGAAAATTTTTTTATATTTCTAAGACATTATTTCTATAAAAAATTTTTAGAAGAAACAAATTTCTATAAAAAATTTAGAAGATAAAATTTTATATTAAAATTTTAGAAGAGAAATTTTTCTATAAAAGAGACAGTTTTTTATAAAAAAGTTTTACAAGAAAAATTGTTCTATAAAAATTTAGAAGAGAAAATTTTCTATAAAAAGAATTTTAGAAGAGAAAGTTTTCTATAAAAAATTTAGAGGAGAAAATTTTCTATAAAAAAAATTAGAAATGAAAATTTTCTATGAAAAAAAACTCAAAAGAAAAATTTTTCTATAAAAAAAATTAGAAGAAAAAAATTTTATTAAAAATTAGAAGAGAAAATTATTTATAAAAAAATATAAAAAAAATTTATAAAAAATTAGAAGAGAAAATTATTTATAAAAAAATATAAGAGAAAATATAAAAAATAATTTTAGAAGAGAACATTAAAAAAATAGAAGAGAAAATTTTCTATAAAAAATTTTAGAAATAAAAATTTTCTATGAAAAAATTGCAAAAGAGAAATTTTTCTATAAAAAAATTTAGAAGAAAAAAATTTTTTAGAAAAAATTATAAGAGAAAATTTTCTATAAAAAAATTTTAAAAGAGAATTTTCTATAAAAAAATTTTAAAAGAGAAAATTTTCTAAAAAAATTTTAAAAAAGAAAATTTTCTAAAAAAAAATTAAAAAAGAAAATTTTCTTAAAAAAAATTAAAAGAGAAAATTTTCTTTAAAAAAATTTAAAAGAGAAAATTTTCTATAAAAAAATTTTAAAAGAGAAAATTTTTTTATAAAAAAATATTAAAAGAGAAAATTTTCTTTAAAAAAATTAAAAGAGAAAATTAAAAAAAATTAAAAAAGAAAATTTAAAAAGAAAATTTTCTAAAAAAAAATTAAAAGAGAAAATTTTCTAAAAAAAAATTAAAAGAGAAAATTTTCTATAAAAAAAATTAAAAGAGAAAATTTTCTATAAAAAAATTTTAAAAGAGAAAATTTTCTATAAAAAAATTTTAAAAGAGAAAATTTTTTTATAAAAAATTTTTAAAAGAGAAAATTTTCTATTAAAAAAAATTTAAAAGAGAAAATTTTCTATTAAAAAAATTTAAAAAAGAAAATTTTCTATTAAAAAAATTTAAAAAAGAAAATTTTCTATTAAAAAAAATTTAAAAGAGAAAATTTTCTATACAAAAAAAATTTAAAAAAAAGGACATTTTCTATAAAAAAAAAAATTTAAAAAGAAAATTTTCTATTAAAAAAATTAAAAGAGAAAATTTTTTATAAAAAACTTTTAAGAGAGAAATTTTTTTATAAAAAAAATTTATAAAAAGAAAATTTTCTATAAAAAAATTTTTAAAAGAGAAGATTTTCTATAAACAAATTTAGAAGAGAAAATTTTTTGAAGAAAAAATTTTTTAAGTAAAAATTTTTTGAAGAGAAAATTATCAATAAAAAAATTTTGAGAGGGAGAGATTTTTATACAAAAATTTTAAATACTAAAAATTTACATTATTATTTGCCCCATTGTGCTTATTCTGTTTCAAGTACAATTTTAGTGTTGGTTTTTTTAAGTAGTTTTGTACCTTCAACTCTCAAGTGAGAGCCAAAGAGTGAGAGTGTTTTTTTACACGCATAAATTAACATGAATTCTGTAGTTTTTTTTTCCAAACTTTTTCATTAATGCGATGAACATTTTTATAGCATTTTTTGTTGAAATAAAAAGTATGATTGATAATTTTATAAATAATAATTTTTAATAAATTTTTATTTATTTAAAAGAAACATAAATTTTATTTATCTTTCATTCCACTTCATTTCTAATATTTCCAACATTAAATATATTTATGTATTTTAAACCCACCAACACCACAAGTGGTAAAGAGGGTATATTAACTTTGTCATTTCGTGTGTAACGCTAAGAAGAAAACATCTAGAAACCTACAATTCATATATATTCTTGCAGCAAATCAAAATCTGAAGCGATTTAGCTATGTCTGTCTGTCTGGCTATTTTTTATTCATTGTTATATAAAATAAAAAAAAACGTTTAACAAGAAAGAATGCTATATTTCGCTATGCCGAATCTATAATACCCTACACCACAAATGTCTGTAAGTAAATAAGTTAAGTTACACTCTCACACATACATACACAAACGTCTGCAATTTAAAAAAATTTTCTTCAAAAGGGAACACTTAATGAATCAAAAAATAAGTTATATTTTTTACTATAACTTTTTTTCTACTGAACCGATTTTAACAATATTTGGAATGATAATGAAGTACATATTACTTTATATTATGACAAAATCTTATTATAATTTGTTGATTTCTTTTTGATAGTTTTACGAAAGTTCTACGCAGCAGCTTAGAGGCTGCCTCAGATATTGGTCTATATCCTTTTATAATTTGAACCGATTTCGCTGATTTTAAATGAGAAACTTCTTAGGACTATAACAAATACTCAGGCTAAATTTCATTGAACTTTGTGATGATACAAGAATTATATACATTATAAAATGATTCCTTCTTAGCGCTACACACAGTACGACAAAGTTAATATACCCTTTTCACCACTTGTGGTGGTGGAGGGTAAACAAATTAATAATAATCCAAAAATAAATGTTAAATGCTGACATGATAAAAAAAAATTCCTTAAAAAGAAAATTAACAACTTTTTCTTTCTGAGTCTTTTACCCTCACAAAATTGTATTAATTTGATACTTTTCGCTGACATCGCATAAAAATTGGAAAGAATTTTATTTTTATTGGGGGAAAACCCCTTAGAAAAATATTCGTTTAATATTAAAATAAATTCATCTTAAAACATAAAATAGAATTATGAAATGAAAATGAAAATGAAAAAAAGCCAACAAACTAATAGAGCTTAAAAAATATTTTCAGAAAATGAATGAAAAATAAAAAAGCTCACACACACACACACTCAAAAAAATAATAAAAATTGTATTTTTTTAACTGTTAGACTCCCTGAGGCCACAAGACACGACACGACATAACGTAAGCGTATGAGTGATATTTTTTATTATTAGCACAATCATCTCGCTAACACTCATACGTTCACTGGTGCAAAGCTGTTTTCATATAAGAAAGAAAAATAGAGGAAAAAAAATACAGAAATTGTTTATAATTTGTGATGTTTTTATTTATTTTTATGATGCTTCAGAAACAAATTTATTTTAAATTCATTTGAGTGAACCGAACAAAAAAACAAAATGCGAAAGAAGAGAAAATAATGAATGAAACTTAAAACATAAAATACTGCAGAGTGATAAAAATGATGAAACAAATTCATTATTGTTTTCGCTAAATTAAACATTTAAGTGAAATATTAACAAGATGTAAAAATCTTAATGGAAACATATATTTTATCTATGAGAAATTTTGGAATATTTGGAATTTTCTTAAAAAAGAAAAAAATCTTTATATAGAAATAAAAAAATAAATTTCTTTCAAAAGAAAAATTTTCAAGAAGATAAACATTTTTTAATAAAAAAAATTTTAAAAGAGAAAATTTTCTATAAAAAATTTTTAAAAGAGAAAATTTTCTATTAAAAAATTTTTAAAAGAGAAAATTTTCTATAAAAAATTTTTAAAAGAGAAAATTTTCTATAAAAAATTTTTAAAAGAGAAAATTTTCTATACAAAAATTTAGAAGAGAAATTTTTCTATAAAAAAAATTTTAGAAGATAAAATTTTCTATAAAAAAATTTTAGAAGAGAAAATTTTCTATAAAAAATTTTAGAAGAGAAAATTTTCTATAAAAAAATTTTAGAAGAGAAAATTTTCTATAAAAAAATTTTAGAAGAGAAAATTTTCTATAAAAAAATTTTAGAAGAGAAAATTTTCTATAAAAAAATTTTGGAAGAGAAAATTTTCTATAAAAAAATTTTAGAAGAGAAAATTTTCTATAAAAAAATTTTAGAAGAGAAAATTTTCTATAAAAAATTTTAGAAGAGAAAATTTTCAAAAAAATTTTAGAAGAGAAAATTTTCAAAAAAAATTTTAGAAGAGAAAATTTTCAAAAAAAAATTTTAGAAGAGAAAATTTTCAAAAAAAAATTTTAGAAGAGAAAATTTTCAAAAAAAATTTTAGAAGAGAAAATTTTCAAAAAAAAATTTTAGAAGAGAAAATTTTCAAAAAAAAATTTTAGAAGAGAAAATTTTCAAAAAAAAATTTTAGAAGAGAAAATTTTCAAAAAAAATTTTAGAAGAGAAAATTTTCAAAAAAAATTTTAGAAGAGAAAATTTTCAAAAAAAAAATTTAGAAGAGAAAATTTTCAAAAAAAAATTTTAGAAGAGAAAATTTTCTATAAAAAATTTTAGAAGAGAAAATTTTCTATAAAAAATTTTAGAAGAGAAAATTTTCTATAAAAAATTTGAAAAGAGAAAATTTTCTATAAAAAATGTGAGAAGAGAAAATTTTCTACAAAAAATTTGAGAAGAGAAAATTTTCTACAAAAAATTTGAGAAGAGAAAATTTTCTATAAAAAATTTGAGAAGAGAAAATTTTCTATAAAAAATTTGAGAAGAGAAAATTTTCTATAAAAAATTTTAGAAGAGAAAATTTTCTATAAAAAATTTTAGAAGAGAAAATTTTCTATAAAAAATTTTAGAAGAGAAAATTTTCTATAAAAAATTTTAGAAGAGAAAATTTTCTATAAAAAATTTTAGAAGAGAAAATTTTCTATAAAAAATTTTAGAAGAGAAAATTTTCTATAAAAAATTTTAGAAGAGAAAATTTTCTATAAAAAATTTTAGAAGAGAAAATTTTCTATAAAAAATTTTAGAAGAGAAAATTTTCTATAAAAAATTTTAGAAGAGAAAATTTTCTATAAAAAATTTTAGAAGAGAAAATTTTCTATAAAAAATTTTAGAAGAGAAAATTTTCTATAAAAAATTTTAGAAGAGAAAATTTTCTATAAAAATTTTAGAAGAGAAAATTTTCTATAAAAAATTTTAGAAGAGAAAATTTTCTATAAAAAATTTTAGAAGAGAAAATTTTCTATAAAAAATTTTAGAAGAGAAAATTTTCTATAAAAAATTTTAGAAGAGAAAATTTTCTATAAAAAATTTTAGAAGAGAAAATTTTCTATAAAAAATTTTAGAAGAGAAAATTTTCTATAAAAAATTTTAGAAGAGAAAATTTTCTATAAAAAATTTTAGAAGAGAAAATTTTCTATAAAAAATTTTAGAAGAGAAAATTTTCTATAAAAAATTTTAGAAGAGAAAATTTTCTATAAAAAATTTTAGAAGGAAAAATTTTTTATAAAAAATATTTAGAAGGGAAAATTTTCTTAAAAAAAAAATATAGAAGGGAAAATTGTCTATACAAAATTTTTTAAGGAGAAAATTTTCTATATAAATTTTTTCGAAGAGAAATTTTTCTATATAATTTTTTTAAGAAAAAATTGTTTTATAAATTTTTTAAGAGAGAAAAATTTCAAAATGAAATTTTGTTCAATTGAAATTTTCTATAAAAAAATTTTTTAGAAGAGAAAAATTTCTATATAAAAATTATTAGAAAAAAATTTTCTATTAAAAATCTTTATAAGAGAAAATTTTCTATTACAAATTTTTAGAAGAGAAGATTTTCTATTACAATTTTTTAGAAGAGAAAATTTTCTACATAAAAATATTTAGAAGAAAAAATTTGCTATTAAAAATTTTTAGGAGAAAATTTTTTCTTAAAAAATTTTTAAGAGAAATAAGTTGAAGAGAAAATTTTCCATGTACAAATTTTAAGAAGAGAACATTTTTTATTATATATATATATATATATATATATATATATATATATATATATATATATATATATATATATATATATATATATATATATATATATATATATATATATATATATATATATATATATATATATATATATATATATATATATATATATATATATATATATATATATTTTTTTTAATTCATCTGAAAAAATTTCGTTTTAAGAAAATAAAATAAAAAGTTTCTTTGAACAGACTTTGTATAAGAGATATAAATAAAATATGTTCTAATAAAAATTCCTTAAAAAAATTTTCTTTAAGAAATTTGTTTTTAAATTATATTTTCTATTCTACGAACTTTTATAAGAGGTTTTTTCTTTACACTAGTTTTGAAGAAAATATTGTCTAACAAATTTTCTCAGAGAACATTTGACTTGATTTCTTTATTTGCTTAATCAAAAATTTATTCTTTAACAAATATCCTAAAGAGAACATTTTTTATAGAAATGTTTATAAGAGGAAATCTATAAAAATTTCTCTTGTTTAAAATTATCTATGACAAATGTTCTTTTACAAAATCTCTCCTACAAAATAAAAAATAAAATATTAAAAAAAAATTCTACTGTATATAATCTATCACTTAATTTTCCATTAGTTTCAAAACTCTTATACAAAATTCTTATACATATCTTAAATCCACTTAAAAATGATTCCTCTATTGAGCGATCAACTGGTAAACAAGCATTTTAATGCTTTTCCATCAATTCAATAACAATTTCATTTATAAAATGTCACATCACACTTAAACTTAAGAAAAAAAGAGATAAATTTTCTAGATGTCAAGTATAAGAAAAAAATCAATTAAAAATCAACATTTCAGCTTTAAATAGAAAAAATAATTTATAATTTTTAGAAAACAAATACAAAATTGCAATATTTTATATTTGTTTCACTTATTTATGACATTTTTCAAAAATAACAACAATTTGTGAAATAAAAAAAAAATATGGAATCTTTAAAAGATAATTATCCTTAATTAGGATAACCAGCTGTGTCTACAAAATATTGTTTAAATATCTTTTAATACTATGAAATTTAAACAATATTGACTCATTTCTTAAATTCTCTGTGATTCATTTACCCGCAATTTCTTCTCTTCTGCGGTAGAGAGTAGAAGGTAGAGGGCAGAGTTTCAGGGCAATAAAATAATAATGATGATGAGAATATAAATATTATTTTCTTTGTTTTTTAAGAAGAAACAACCATAACTCCAAAATCAAATAATGAAATTGTGTGCCAATGACATTCAAAATACAAATAAATGACTAAAACGTAAAAAGAACGAAAACGCTTTTTTTCATTTCTCTCATCAAATTTTGGAGAATTTTTTTAGATACAAATTTTTTCGTTTCATTTTTTTTATTTCATCTTATTTTTGGCAGAAATTTAAAAAAAAAAAACACACACACACAATTACAAGTATCAAATTGACCCCAGAACGTGCCATATAAACATTTTTTTTAATTTTATCAGGTTTTTTTCTTCTTCTTCTTCTTCTCTCAATCTCTGTATTTCTGTAGATCCCCCTCCCCTTAAGAGTTGTGTGTAACAGTGTGTTGCAAGTTTTCAAGTGTTTTGTGGTTTTCCGAAAAAAATCACACACACACACAAACATCAAACAAAAACAAGAAGGTTTTGGTATCGTATTTATTATGAGTTTGTTTGTTGGTGCGAATGCATGTGTGTGTGTGTGTGTGTGTGTTTGTGCGATTTTTAGCCAAATTTTCAAAACTGCTGTTTTTTCATCAACCGCCAGACATAGTGAGCTTCAACAGACCCATATTACACACTTTTACCACTTTTTAACCCGGTTATGCAGTAGTTTATAAAAGTGTTATTAGATAGGAAAAAAAGGGGAAGGATAGCCAATGATTTTTAAAAGAAATAGATTATAAACTAAAATATAAACTTGAGTTTAGGCTCCAATATTTACTGGATTTTAGAATATCGACTAGATTTTCATCTAGAAACAAGTAAGCCCGATTATTTAATACCCTACACCACATTGTTGATCCAATGTGGTAGCTACCAAAACTTAGTGAACCACCCTCGCATAAAATATTTTTAATTTATGCTCATACTGGTACCAACTTCCATGTGGGATTACTACGTTCTAAAAGGCTTTTTTTCTGTAGGCGTTACATGGGAGCTAGAAGAAATTATGAAACGACCCTCGTAAAATTTTACACATTGATATTTGCTTAAATTTATCTTGATTTGACTAATTCTTATTACAATATATATTTGTGAGATTTAAGCCTTTCAAGGGATATTTGAAGTTGGGACGTATAAGAAATAATGGACCGATCCTCATATATTTTTGCACATCGGTTTATTATATTATAACTAATTTGAGTCAATTAAAATTGCTAAGGACTTTTTTGACTTTAAATACCCATTACGGGATGAATATTATTTTTATGGGTGAAATAATGGACCAATCATCATGAATTTCAATAGACATCGTGCTTGGGGTAAAATAATAGCTCACGCCATATTTCATTAGGATACCTTTAAAACTGCGGCCTGTATTTTGTTCACAAGGTTTACAAGGACAGCCAGCCATCCGGCCAGACGGACGGACGGACATCGTTAAATCGACTCAGAAAGTGATTCTGAAAAGTGAAAGTGAAAATGGTGGTAGTAATATTTCTTTTGTGTGTTACAAACTTAAGCACAAACGCATTATATATACCCCAACCATCTATGGTAGTGTAGGGTATAAATAGACAGGAATTTAATCTAAAATATAAAAAAGACTCTAATTTTGAATACAGTCTAAATCTTAGCATAGGTTTTTTTTAGTACCTAATTAAAACTAAATTTATGTCTAAAATATAGACAGGTTTTTAATCTGAAATACTAAGAAAAGTAAAGGCTGAAATATTGACGATATTTCGGCTTAAATTATAGACTAAATTTAAGTCTTCATTTTAGTCAAATATTTAGTTCAAATATTGGCTAAGATTTTAGACTTGATTATAGACAAGACTTTAGTCTAAAATATAGACTAGATTTAAGACAATTAGATTAGACTAGATTTAAGAAAATTATTTGCTTAGAATATAGACAAGATTTTGATTTCAAAATATAGACATTATAGTTTAGTGTATAATCCTGTCTATATTTAGTCTGAAATATAGACAGGACTTTAGTTAAGAATATTGACAAGATTTTATTCTAAAATATAGACTAGATATTAGTCCACAATAGTCTGTATTTTAGTCTTCAATTTAAAAGTCTTAAGTATAGAATAGACATATATTTTCCTACATTATTTTGGTCCAAGTTATAGACAAATTTTTGGTTAAGAGTTTATAAGATTTTAGTCTGTTATATTGTAAAAGTTTCTAGTGTAGAATATGGAGAAAAGGTTCTAATGTAGAATATAGACGAAATTCTAAAAAATTGCCTTATTAAAATATAGCGAAGCTTCTAGTGCACAATTTAGACTAAATCTTAGTAAAGTATATAAAGTAGAGTCCAGTCTAGAATTGATACTATAATCTAGTCTAAAGTATGGACTAGAAAAT
>PYHX02000455.1:0-40712 GCA_004302925.2 Cochliomyia hominivorax
AGAGCGAGCCATTTTATAAAATTTTTTATAGTTTTTAATAACATTTGTATTTGATAATTTTTACATATAATCCCCACATAAAAGGGAGGACCTACTATAATGCATGATGATAATTTGCAGTTTCATTTTAACTTAAAGTTTCTTTTTGACTCTGTAGCGGAAGCCAATATGACCATTACAAGAATCGTCAATATGCATTGTGCATTTAAGTTGGTTCACCCTTTATTTATAATTTAGTATTTATCAGAATTAACTTTAATCGACTTATTTTTGTCATTTTCTTTAATCGTTAGTTGCAAATTTTTTTAACTACTAAAAATTCAATTTTGTGTTAAGTAATTTATATACAACTAAAGGCTGATTAGAGAGTAATTAAATAAGTCTTATGATTTATCAAGCTTTTTTGATGTTAAAGTTTGGAGTTTGACTTTTGTTAATAACGGCGTCAAAATTTTGTATTCGTCTTTAGCAAGAATTCAAAAACGATAAAACTTATTACAAACATATACAATTCGTCGGATAATAATGTTCCCGTAAACTGAATAGAGTACAGTAAAATCTTAAAATCGAGACAATAAACAAATAACAAGGCTTGACCATATCGTGCATAATCAAAACTTATTGGCCCATTCTCTGTATAGCCTACACCATGGATCTTCTTGCTGCCATTTGTTTCGATCTATTCTTAATGAACACCCCTCCTGAAATAGGCTTCACTTTGGAACAAGGTATCAGAATGTAGTTATTTTATTAAAAGCATATAGACTCTTCACGATACATATTATGAAATTTCGTGACCATAACTTGTCTCTCTTCGATACATATTACCCTTACGATTGACTTGGTGACAATAAAGTGCATCGTCTGAGCTTCACAAGTTTTTTACTGTCTCTCTAAGATATTAAGATCGATCGTTCATTTATTATTGTTCTAGTGAATTTTAGAGCTACATATTTCCGAAAATTTGGAAGTTGTTGTTGAGTCTTCTGCTATAGATCCTATAGAGTTCCCATTAATTGGAGGTCTATGATTAATAACATATTGTGGTTTTGAAAAGAGTATTTTTATGCAGCAGGTGGTTGGGTTATTATGCATCTGTGCTGATGTTTGTAACATATAGAAATTACTTTCAAATCACTTTGAGTGGAATTTTACGATGTCCATTTGGAAATGTTTTGCCTCGGTCAAATATTTCAGGCATGTTCCATACAAATTGTCCTCCCGGAATGAGGATTTAAGCTCATAAAAGTCGTTTTGACGAAATTTGCAAAAATAAGTGTTTGATATCCTAAAACGAAATGAAAAATTAGGCGAAGGTCGGTTCATTACTTCTTATAGGTTCCACTCAAGCCCCCTTCCCAATATCACATATATAAGCATAAATCTTACAATTGGTCAAATTAAGACTCACCGGTTGGTCTATTATTTATTCTCTGTCCCTTATAACATCTATAATTTAATGTACTGTATTAAATTAGTATACAAAGTGCCCCGATTTGCCTCACTATAAATCCCCCTAGGGAACCTTTACGTGTTCCAAACTTTTAAAGCTACAATACTAATTTTATCTTACATTAGTTTAAATTTCATATAAATCCATCCTGCGGATTAAAAGTTCTATTATTATTTTCAATATAATCGATTTTGCCCCATTGTGGAATGTTGGTATTCAAAAGTTGTTAGAATCATACTCTCTGCTAACTGTTTAAAAATTTCAAAGGGTATTCACGATTCGTGATAGCCGATTCTGCTATTTTTAGTTGTTGTTTAGTAGTGTATTATAAAAAACACATATTCACTGGTCCGTACTCGATTTTATGTTAAAAAGCCGGTTAACCGGTTTTTGTTTGATTAATAGTAAAGCGACTATAAGAAAAGCAGATTATACGAGCGCCGTTCATAAATTTTTCGTAAGCTATTAAATAGTCGGGCTGGACCGATTTTAACATTTTTACTTGTTAATAGGTTGGTGTAGGTTATTTTTTATACCTTTTTCTATAAAATTTATAATTTTCAACATTTTTTAATTATTATCAAAAAAATCGTAACTGATTTAGAAATTTAATAATTAATAACGGGAGTGATTAAATATTATTGATAAATATTGATAAATTGACAACATGCTTGAACATGACTTTTAATTTTTGCTTTAAAAAATATTATTTAAATATTTATTTTCCATATTATTTATATTGCAATTTAAAATTGTTTATATTATAAACTGTATTAGTAATCTGTTCTAATCGTTAGTGACGTTGTAAAAAAATGACAACACTGAAATTGCAATTTTATGATGAATACAAAAATATCAGTTTTATTTAAAACTGATAATGAAATATTTTGCAAAAGCTTTTTATCATACAATTTATTCAATACTGTTTAAATATTATAAATTTTCATATCGCTTTATTTGGACACTTCAAACGGTTCACATATTCATTGTGATCGGTGTTGCCATTTGTACAAAATTTTACAATTCGTTGTTAGTTTTTTTCATTATTTTTATTATATTTGAAATATTTAATAATAGAAAATTTTAGATAATTTATATTCCCTCCTTCTCCTCAAGTTGTCTGAGGCACCAAAGAGGAATCGAGAAATCGACGATAAACCATATACATTAAGGCTCATAACTTAGTGAAGATGTACATGTACACATTTTTTAGCTTCATGTTTGTATGTAATGGAGGGTATTTTACAGATTCGATCCAGTAGAAATTGGAAATTTTTGTTATTTTTTAACATATTTTGGCAACACTGGTGTGATATTTGATATGTGTTTAGGTGTTATATCGATAAATATAATGTAAGCATAGATGAATTAACAAATTTTAATTTTGTAAATAAAATTTTAATTATTATTTATCAAATACTTTCTGTACATTAGGGTGGTGCAAATTTTAGAAGAGTAAAATTTATTTATACATATATTATTAAATATATTAATATTAATTAGACATTTAAAATAGTTATATAACGAAATATAGTCAACCTATGGTTACTATGGGTAATAACAAATCGGTTATCGTCGAATCAGTTTATGCTTATATAACCCATTATTTGTAATTTAGTATTAACTAAAAGTGTTTTAATTATCATCACAAGGAAAATATATTTCGAAAAATATATTAAGATGATTATCACTAATTAGTATAATTAAATATCTTTGATTTAATAGTATATTTTGAAAGAATAAATAATACCGAAGATGATTTTTGAAAAGACGATTATATATTAATTCACATTCGAACAGACGGAAGGATCTTACATTCATAGACTTACACGCACTCACACTATTAATTAAAATTGTTCCTAATACTAATACCTATCCTTGAGTCGATTTAACGATATCCGTCTATCTGTCCATGTAACGTTGTCAACACTCTACAGCTCGCAATTTGGATCGTAGTATTTGTATTTTGCTCCAAGGACGAAGCCAATTGGGATTTAGAGAACATAAAAATCACAGAAATGAAGATATTTTTATTCAATCTGAAAAATGTCAGTATTGTGCTGATATATTGCATGTTTAAGAGTTTTGCAACCAGAAAGCACCATATTCCAAAATCTCCTTAAATGCTCGTATATTCTATATAAAGTACAAATCATAAAGTCAAATCCTGTAATCATTTTTAGGCATGATTTATGGTGTAGAATATTATATAGTCGGGCTTAACCGACTATTACACTCTTACTTGTTATTAACAGAAATAATTTCGCTGAAACTTCTTAGACCAATAAAGAATAATTTGCCCAAATTCAAAAGTCAGTTTATTATAATGTGGAATGAGTCAATAAAATATACATGTGCCACACTATTATGATTGCAAATGATGATTTATCCATATTGTTAACCATAATATGGTTGTGTCAATCGAGTTTATGTTATGTTGCATTAAATTGAAAATAAAAATTTAGTCAATAACAATAGTTTAATTGCAATAGTTCCATAATAGTAACAAAATGTTAGTTAATTGAACTAATGCGCCCAACTATGTTATTATTAATTTATTAAAATAGTATTGTCAAAATAAAATCAAATAACAAATTGTTAAGCTGACGATGATAACAAATATTTGATACGAAAGTAATGTTTTTCCTTTGATTAAAAGAAATTTTGGTTGAGCTTTGGGTGAGTAAACACCTATCGCGTCATCGTCGTTATAGCTTAAAGATGTTCAGGCTTTACTTTGTTTGCTTACCTTCGAGAGTCTTATTCTTGTACATTGTTGAAAGCTGAGGTGTCTCATAGCGGTATTGGTTGACATAATATGGTGTTTTATGCATTGATCATATGCTTTCGACTTTAAATATATACTTCGTGAACTGGTGAAGACCTTAAAAGGTATAAGTTTCGATTTGGAGTTACGGTAATCTTTTGTTTGACAATACTCAACAACACATCGATTGTGTTGTTGTCTGCGAATTTCTCGTACTTGGGAAATGGCTATATGAGTAAGGCACCGCCATTGGAAATTAAATAAAAAGATATATATTTTTTAACTTGCCAGAAAGATTAACAGGATGGAAAGGTTTATCGAATCAAAAATTATCCATTATAAAGAAATAATTATAGAATAAATAAATTTCTTAATTAAATAATTTTCAATTTTTGTTTGATCTTTAATTTCACGAAACTTTCACAAAATTTAAAAGTTGCACCCTCTTGTTTGTTCTAATAAATTTAAGTCATTTCTTATCGTTTTCGTTATTAAGCAAATGTAACTATTATTCGAGATATAGATTTTTAAATTTCAAACAAAATTAAAGTATTACACTAATAAAATTACTACTTGAACAAATAGAATACAAATTATTATCTTATTGTGGGTCAGTCAGTGTGACTGGCGAAAATAATTTAATCACAATTATATTTTCAATAAATTAATCGACAAATTGAATAGTTTCTATGAAAACGTCTAACTGTCAAGACATTAAGTGAAAACTTGAATAAAAATTAAAAAAATAAAACTACTTAAATAAGAAAAAAATGGAACGCTGGCAAAATAAAGTAGCTGTTGTTACTGGTGCAAGTTCGGGTATCGGTTCAGCCATTGTTAAGGATTTGGTGAAAAGTGGCTTACAAGTTGTGGGTCTTGCTAGACGTGTGGAGCGTGTTGAAGATATCAAAGCTCAATTGCCGGTTAAATTACAATCTCGTTTAATGGCTCTTAAGTGCGATGTTTCCAATTTGAAATCGGTTAATGAAGCATTCGATAAAATTATTTCACATTTTGGTGGTGTTGATATTTTGGTAAATAATGCTGGTTGCATGAAACCTGGCCAGCTGTGTGCTGGCAATGTGGATGATATTCAACAAGTTTTACAAACAAATGTTATGGGTGTAGTGTATTGCACTCAGAGAGCTTTTAAATCTATGAAAGAACGTAATATTGCCGGTCATGTTGTTTTAATAAACAGTATTGCTGGTCACAAAGTCATTGCGGTGGGCAATAATGCTCCCAATACAAATATATATTCACCCACTAAGTTTGCCATAACTGCCATAACTGAAATCTATAGACAGGAGTTTAAGGGTTTGGGTACTAAAATTAAAGTAACCGTAAGTTATTTATTATAAATTTGGAAATAAAGTCTCTTTTTAATTAATTTGCATTGTTTTTTTTCCAGAGCATTAGTCCTGGTGCAGTTGATACGGAAATTATTCCGGATGATATTAGAGGTATGTTGGGTGATACCATGTTGAAATCTGAAGATATCTCAGCTGGTGTCTTGTATGCAATTTCTACACCTCCACATGTACAAATCCATGAAATGACCATCAAACCAGTGGGTGAAATGTTTTAAGTGAATTTGTCTATAAAGTACTTTATGTTTTTTTTAGTTTTTTGTTAATATTAATTTGATTTTAGTTATTTAAATTAATTGACTTAAATAAAAATGAAATCGTTAAAAAAGATATAAATCTTTTTAGTTTTATAATTTATTATACCCTACTTTACTACAGGTAGTTGGACGTTTGAGTTGATGTTTGTAACGTAACATGAAAAAGCTTTATAACCGTAAAATATGCCGATAGAATCAAAATCACTTTCTTGAACGATGTTCGGTCGTCTGTCTCTCTGTCTGTCCGGAAGCAGTCCACCTAATATTTTACAGGGCTCAATTTTTTTGGATAAAATCAAAACTTATTGAGACTGCTCATTCTATAGGTCTAACTTCTGAAAATTGCCTTTCTCTAAAAGGTCATCTTTACTTTAAAAATTAAGTTTTTCCTTAAAAACATAATTCTTTACTAAAAATTCAAATTTAATAAAATTATTTTTTATAAATTTTAATTCTTCAATAAATTAAATTTTTTAGAAAAATTTTCTATTTTCACTAAAAATCAAATTTTTCACTTCAAAATGAAATTTTTACTAAAAATCTAATTTTTCACTTCAAAATTAAATTTTTTAAAAAATCAAAATTTTCACTAAAAATCAAAATTTTTACTAAAAATCAAATTTTTCACTTTATTTTTATATTTTTAACATTTATTTTCTTTAATAATTTAAAATTATCACCTAAAATTTCAATTTCGCTTCAAAAAAATGCTATATTCCGCTATGCCGAATCTTCAATACCTTCCACCATAATGCGTGTGAAAAAATATGTTATTTTCGTACATACACACTCACAGACATATACAATATTGATAAGTTCTTATACCGTAACCGTCCTCGTTAACCTTGTGAACAAAATGCAGTCATTATTTATTATGATGCCTATTGATATTGGTTATAATGGGTGAATTATTTCACCTAGCCCTAATAAAAATCTTCCTCCTGGAATGGGGTTTTAAGATCATAAAAATCCTTAATATAAAGCGATTCGATTTTACCGAAATTTAACCAAACAAAAAATAATAAAATAAAAATTTGTTATACGATTATGATTTCTTCATCGTGTAATCAGATTTTAATACAGGGAAAGATAAATAACTATTGATCTTTACAAAAGGCAAAAGCATGTAACGGTGGAACAGTTGGTTAAATCCGACTGAATAATACTTAACACTCATAGCTATTATGGGTTTGGTTTATGGGAGATATGAAAATTATTGAATCGAACCGTATAGAATTTGAACCTTTAATTAGTGCTTTATTGATTATAAGATAAAATGAATTTCTGGAGTGTGAGTTGTATGTAGATCACATAAATATATGTCATATGGGCCTTAACTACTTTACTTTGCAGAATGTAATAATATTGAACTAAAATTTTTGAATTATTAATTTATCTTTTGGAAGTGGATCTGTGCCATAATTTATGGTACCGATCTTCTTTAAATTTTAACTTGTTTTGACTCTATAAAGTATATTTTTGACATTTTCTTATTAAAATTTATTTAATTTCAATTATTATTACAATTTTTATTTATCAAAAAGTATCGCAGTGTCCTAAAATTTTAATCGTTTTCATTATAACTTTTAAACTTAATTAGTTGTATTTAGTAAAATATTTTAAAAATATTTATTGAAATTATTTTTTATAAAAAAATTTTCTATTTTACAAAAATTTTTAACGAAAATATAAATCCTAAATTTTATTTTGTGCATTTTAAGAAAGAAATAAAAAGTAAAATATTTTTTTATATATTTTATATTATTTATACCCTACACTACCATAGGTAGTGGAATGTTTGTGCAGATGTTTGTAGCGGGCAAAAAAAATTGCCTACCATCACTTTTACGTATACCGTTCGACTCAGAATCAATTCCTGAGGCGATTTAAGCATGTCCGTCCGTACATAGCTGTCCATGTAAAGCTTGTTCGTAATGTACAGTAGGCAGTTTTGAAGATATCTTAATGAAATTTGACATGTAGTATTATTTTGCCTAAGGACGATGCCTATTGAAATTGGTAATAATCGGTTCATTATTTCATATGGGTCCCATATAAATGTCCATCTGAAATGAGGTTTTTGGTCGATAAAATTATATATAAAACGATTTTAATCAAACTTTGCAAAAGTGAATCTTATTTTATTCTAAAACTATGTGCCAATTTATACGAGGATCGCTCCTTTATTTTTCAATGGTTCCATACAATATAAATCGTACATATACGTGAGAATTATAATAATATTGAGTCAAATTAAAATTTATAGGGTCGGTCCATATAAAATTTCACATAATTGTTAGTATCATAATAATCTATTGCACACACAAGCATAACTAACAAAAGCAAATTATACGAGTGCCGTTCATAAATTTTTCCTAGAAGTCATTTATAGTCAACAGTATGGTGTAGGGTATTAAAAAGTCAAGCTTTACCGGCTATAATATTTTTACTTGTTTATTTTTATAAAATAGTTTTATGTAAAATACTAACACACATACATATATGGATATTTATTTGCATACTTACTCCTTCATATTGTATTTGAACTAGAGATTTTTCATCCAGAGTATTTATATTGAGTGTAAGTGTATTAGAGTGACTATTGTTTGACCTTGCCATAAAGATTGAGAATTTATACATAAGTAAACATATACAAATACTCTGTATATATGAAATTTCACACACACATATATATATAAATATTTCTAATGCAAAAAATATTTATTTATATTAGGAAATGAAAATATTTCTTATTTTGTTTATAAACGTATAAGTATTACACAAAAATATTTATGCACACATACATATGTATATTGAAAAATCAGTAAACATATAGACAAGATTTAAAAGAAAAGAAGTTTGTTATTGTAATTAGAAAACTAAAAATTATTTAATAAATTTATTTAAATTAATATCTTCGTTTTAATTTTCTTAGTTTTCTTGTTTGCTGGGTTATTTGTTGATATTTGTCTTTTGTTTATTTTTCTAAATACTTGTGTGTCTCTTAGTTATTTGATCAAAATATTTAGAATTTCTCTATATTTTCATTTAAAGCTTGAATGTACACATACATATGAAGAAGCTCTTAAAACAATTTCCATTTATCAGGACATGAAATCCTCTTTAAATATGTAAACAATATCAAAAATACTGTTACACACAGGCTTCACTTTACAGGAATCTTCTTCTTTTAACAATAAATAAAGTTAGGCAACAATTAAAGAGAAAAAGGACATTATATTTCTATATAAAGTATTAAATAGTTTAATTGAAATTCATAAAATTTGTTTGCTACCAATAAATAATTTTTAATAAATTTTAATTAAAATTTATATTTGAATAAAGTATTTTTAATTAAACTTTTAAAATTTATCCGTGTATATGTTTCGATATTAAGATAGAGATTTTTAATAATTATTTAAAAAATATCTCTCACAATCCCTAATTAATCTGTGTTTGTTTGTCTGTTTGTTTGTTTGTTTCAGAGAATAATCCCCATGTACCCGAAAGTAACATAGAGTATAAAAATAGTTGATAGGTGCAGGGGGAGAGGTACCCTCATATAAAGCAAATTTTGATCATCGAATATCTAAAGAACTATAACAGCGAGAATTTTCAAATTTGGTTCCAATAATTTTTTCAATGAACTCATACAAGGAAAATATTGATCCTAACTACTTTATAAGGGAACAACTCTTTTACTAGACAAAATTAAGGACAGATAGGATCAGGGAGGGAGACTACCTCTAGTCACCATATAAAGAAAATATAAATAATCGAATATCTAAGGAAGCTTTTGTCCCAATAAATGAAGGGCGGATAGGATAATGGATCATAGGAACAGTCAGATTTGAGATCGTTATCTCCAATGTTGGACCTTGCATCCCTCCCAAAAATATATCTGTACGCTATCCAGCTTCACCTTTAAGCCGATTTGTAATTACATATTCGCCTAAAATAAATGTGCATTTTAGTTGTTTGATAAAAAATATTAGATACCGTTTGTTTATATTAAGTTTATAACTGTTTATAATTTATTTCTGATTAGATTAAAAACAAGTTATAAGGTTTTCAATAAAATCTATTTCAAATTAAGACATTAATTATTGTCTTAATTTTTACAACACCCATATAAATATGACCCCTATGCAGGACTTTATCTACCAATAACAAAAATACATATTTATTTAATAACATTATTTCTATTGCAATTAAATTCAGATTTTCCTGAAATACACCCACTTCCTCAACTCAAGTTATAGAACAAAAACGCACCACTTAAGTTCTATAAAAATGATATTTTCTATTTGATTTTTATGACCCCACACAACAACACTAAAATATCGCCTTGAAGAATTATTTGCCAAAAATCTTTCACTAAACAATGCATCAAGTATTCCAACATTCAATATTTCTTTATTTTATTGATTAACCCACCCAATCTGTGAGGACAAACGAATGAATGCAAAAACAAAAACAGGAAAAAAAAAGAGGAAAATTGTTTGGTATTTTATTGTCGAAGCTTTTGACCATAAATGTTTCAGAAAATATTAACTTGTTCATAAATTTCTAAAAGGGAGTCCATTATTGTTGGTCGGTCGGTACTCTCATACAATGTTAAATATCATCCTATATTCACTTTCAACTAACTTATACTCATACAAATAGATGAGAGAAGAAAATTTACGATTTCTTATAGTTTTAATAATAAAAAAAGAACTACAATAACAACAATAAAAGTCAGAGAATAAATGGGTTCTCTTCTGTATTTTATCTTGGTAAACCTTCTAAATACATAAATACTTTTATAAAAATGCACACACACACATACATGTTCAATATATTTTTTGGTAAATTTATGTTTGTGTGTATGTGTAAGAGTATTTATATTAGATAGTTGTTATTATTTTTATTATTGTACGAGATGCTGTAATTTTCTGTTTAAGATACAGTGGAATTGTTGAGATAGAAAAATGCTTAAAAGTTATATACACTGTATTGTGTGTTTATGTTGATGTTTGTAACGTATAGAAAAAATGAGTCGATTAAGCGATGTCCGTCTGTCTATCTGTTTGTCTGCCTGACTGTCTATCTGTCTGTCCATATAAATGCTGTGAACGGTTTGAAATATCTCAATGAAATTTGGTACATATTATTATAGGAAAGCGTCCCATTCAGCTCAGTGCATGGACAATTTGGTACTAAAAATGCAGGTTCAAAAACATACAAGACTCAAAAAAAGAATGCTTCTTCAAAGTTAAAGGTTAAAAACAGAGCACGTTAATTGAAGATAAAAATATTCTTGAATGATGAAACGAATGATCTTGGAGATTTTTCGGCATTTCTGGTCAAACATTTTATGTTATTGATGCTCTTGGGAATGTTTAAGAAAAGTTTAGTACCAAAAATATAGCAAACAAAATGCATTTGTGGCAAAATTAGCCAATCATTTACAATGGGCTCTATATATTCCGAAATTTCCCTCAAAGAATGTTCAAAAATTCATTCAGTTGTAAATTTATTTTCCCAAAATGATCATTTTAAAACCACTGTCTGTATGCTGGTATCAAAACAACTTCATTAAATGTCATCTAAAGCAATGATTTCCTAAATTAACCCCAAAGTATGGCCGACTACAATAATACAACGAATAAGAAGAAAAAGCATAAAATCAAGAATAAAATATTTTCCTCAATTTTTCTATCATATTTAAGCATTTTTTGGTAAAGAACCATTTTCCTGTTAAAAATACGAGAGTGGCAGCTTAAGAAATATAATAATAATATAACACAAGTGACAAACGGATGTAGTAACATACACACACACATACATTCATACACATACAATCAAATAAGCCTAGAAAAATAAAATGAATACATGATTTTTATTATATAACAATTGTTTGAGTAACTGTGTGCGTGTGTTGCTAAATTAAAGGACATTTTTATTGTTACTTTCATTAGAAATTATGGTTGATTGTAATAAGTATATGTGAATGTATGAGTGTGTGTGTGAAGGTATGTGTGTTTTTTAGATATTTATTTTCTTAAGATCCTGTTTGCAATTTATTGTTTTTTGTTGCTGATGTATAAATAATTTCCGTTGCCAAATGTGCCATAATGATGACATTCTTAATGAAAGGCAAAAGGACAATATGATCTAGGCAATTTTCGTAAATATGTGAAAGGTTGAAAGGGGGAGGGGGAATGAAGGAATTAGAAATAAGACAAGAATATCATGGGTTTTATTTAACGCAGGTTATTTGTAAAATTCTGTTGATATTTTAAAATGTTTCAAAGAGATTTTAAGAAATTTAAATAAACTTTAATAAAAGTGAGATCAAAAATATCTTAACACACATATTTTATGTAAATTTTTAATTCAAGTATAATTAGATATCAGATAAATGTCAAACAAATAAATACTTAAATGATTAAAATCATTTAAGCAATAAATTGTTAAAATTATTAAAATAAGTGATCGAACTTTAGTCCAATACCCGCCGTCAAACTGTTTTCAATGTAATTAAATTGTACTGGATATACTTGTCCGTTGATAGAAAACCTGGTTCAGGTAGAAGGAATGGTCCACGTAGCTTTTCTAAATTATAAAAAAAAAAACATTTTTAAAAGTGCTCTGAACAGCCTGTTAACTTGGTTCTTGAAGGTTAAGTAGGTTTTAAAACATATAAAGTCAAAAGTTCCTGAAAAGAATGCTGCTAAAAATTAAGAGATCAAAAACGGAGAACGAATGAAGAAATTCATGTTCTGGCTGATTTTTCGTAACTTCCCGGTGAAAAATTGTATGTTGTTGATGCTCGAGGAAATGTTGAAGAAAAGTGTAGGATCCCATAAATTCTTGCTATGACAAGCAATACGTAGTTGCGGCAAAAGAAGCCAATCATTCATAAGATTTCCTAATGTGTTCATTTATTATTGGTCTGACTGTCACTATGGTAAACAAGCCCTAGAATAGTACGATAACAATAATGCGGTGTTTGTACTAATAGAAAACTCCACTAAACTGCACAGTGCTAAGGGCTGTGGAGAGATATTGAGCTCTTGTTAAAAAGAGTTGAAGAGCACAAAAAAGTGTCCAGTGTAGTGGATTTTAAACGGAGATGGACTATTTGTTTGAGCAAAGTGACAGGAAGCTCTATTGGAACTTTGTGGGAGTGGTTTCCGAAAAATTTTCAAAATAAGTTAAAATCGGTCAATTCCGACTAAACCTTATTGCTGATAACTACCAGAAATTAATGAATGACTCTTAAGCATAAAGTAGATATATTTAGTATCTACTTTATGCTTAAAAGTTCAGTAAATTATTGTGATACCAACATTTATGTAGGATTTGTGCGTTTTGAGGTGATTTTTCAGATATTTTCAGAGATAATTTTTTCATGCAAAATACCCCTTACACCGTCAGTGGCGTAAGGTATAATTAAAACTATTGGGTGGTTTCGTTCTTATTAGAATATATGTATGTTAGGAATTTTCCAAATCTGATTCCTAAATATCCACTTCGTTGGATTTGGACATATATTCGGAAGGATAGACAGACAGACAGACAGACAGACAGACAGACAGATGTAATCGAATCACATTAGTATTCTTATATATCGGCATACTTAATACATAATATATTGTTTATATAATTTTTCTTTGTAAACTTCTATGGTGGTGAAGTTTATAGAAACTATAATCGTAAACCCATATATCCTGTGGATAATAATTTTCCAATAATCGTTAGTAATTTTAATTTATTATAAGTTAAAGTCCTTAAATGAAATTCCCTTAATACTAATACAAACACATGTTTACTGCTATTTCCGTTTTATATACACAAAAAAAATATTTCTTTTTATTTCTCCTCCATCCGCCTGCAGCATAAAATTTAATATTTATATTTTAGTGGATTTGAACAATATGTTTATTTGACATAAAAACAAAAAGACTCTTTTTTGCAAATATTGCAAAAAACTGTATTGTAAAATAATACAATCATACATATACGACCACACACACACACAAACATATTAATGTAAGTAAAAATATTATGGTTGTATGTATTTCTTTTTATATTCTGTTTTATTTCTTTTATTCTCTGTGTTCAAAAAGAAATAATCTTTTCTTTTTATGTCTTTATTCATTTTTTTGTTTTCTTCTTCAACATTTACTGTAAAAGTTATTTTGTTGTAAATTGTATCTTGCAGATACATTTGTTTTATTCATTTCTATGTGGATTTTAACTGTTTGTTGGTTTGAATTTTAAAGTAAAATTTTGGTCCCTAATCACAACCACAAAATAATGATCCTAAACATTATGTTTTCTTTGTTGTTGGTTGTCTTATTGTTTTATATTTATTTTATTATCAAATATTTTATATCACATTTTCAGTTATTTTTTGCTTTTTTCTTACTTTAAGACTTTATTTGGGAATTAGGTGAATATGAAACCATATACGTTTAATTTTGTGATATAAAATAATAGTAGAAGATGATTAGAAAAAGAGGATACTTTGGCATGATAAATCAACCTTTTTAAATGTTAATTTTACATGCTTTATTCTTGTAATAATTATTGTTAATAAATCTCTGACACTTCAACCTTGATCACAAAAATTTATATAAATTATTATAAAACGACTAATAAAATTAATTATTGATTTGTCCAGTATAGGTTGAAACTCTTTATACCCTACACCATCGAAGGTGGTTGGGGTATTATGCGTTTGTGCTGATGTTTGTAACATGCAGAAAAAATGCTTTTACATTCACTTTTAAATATATCGTTCGACTTAGCATCATTTTCTGAGTCGATTTGTCGATGTCCGTCCATCCGTCTTTCTGCCCGGCTGGTTGTTCATGTAAACGCTGTGAACAGTCTACAGGTCTTATTTTTTGAAATATCTCTGTAAAATTTTGTATTTTTGTATTTGGCCCAAGGACGAAGCCTATTGAAATTGGCCATATTCGGTCCAATATTTCATGTACCTCCCACACAAATGTTCTTCCCGGAATGGGGTTTTAAGGCCATAAAAGACCTAACGAAATTTGGCAAATGTTAGTCTTATAATATTCTAAAACGAAATACCAGAATATGAGAGGGTGAGTGTATTATTTCTTAAAGTCGCATACAAACTTCCTTTCAAATATCACAAAAATTTCACATATACATTGGTATAGTAATATTTGGTCAAATTGAGATAAATATAAGCAAAAACCGATAGACTAAATTATACGAGGGTCGATTCATAATTTTTTGAAGCCTTTATATAAAAAGGTAGAACATAGAAGGACATTTACATCTCCAAAAGAAAGAGTTAATGACCTCAGTAACACATGAAGCTTTTACATTTTTTTTAATCGAAAAAATTTTCTAAAAGGCTCAAGAAAAAGATTCTTAAAACTTACGATATTTGGGTAGGATTTTCCCTAATGCCTTCGGATTTTTTTCAAAATTGAAAAGAAATATGTGAAAATGTTATACTTATTCGGCTATGAGGAATCTATAATACCCTCCATCACGATCAATTCAGGAATAATTGTAGGAACATATTATAAATTTTGTTTGCAAGGGGGACACACCTCCCACATGCACTATCCAAAAAATTAATAGTGTGTTATTTTTTCCACTGAAGGTACATGCATTTTGTGAAAAATGAATAAAACATTTGTTCAAATTGTTTAATTCTTCAAGTTGTCTGAGATATTGGTCTAGAAGTTTCTTCTAATAAGTCAATTTTATATATGAAAATTCTCAAGAGCTGAGTTCTCTTAGCGTGTCAACAATAGACATATACACATACAGACAGACGGACGTAGCTATCAATTTTAAGTTGATCCGGAGAAGTTTTTTTTAAGTCAATTGAAAAATACCTCAACCATGTCCGTTTTATTAAAAACAAGTAAAAATACTATGATAGGTTAAGACCGAAAAAATCGATTCTGCCCCACTGTGCTGTATGTTATTCAAAATTCCATATTTTATGTCCGAAAGTTTAAGTCTTTATTTAATTTTTTTTAATTCTGTAAAATAAAATGACAAATCTTACAACTAACTAAACATAAACTCTAAATTTTCATAGAGCTTAAAGTTTCCTCCTTGTTTTCTGTATTTATCATTTTTTTGTTGTAATAAAAATCTTAAATAATTTATTATCATATACAATGAATTCACGTACATATAAATTTTCTTCATTATAATTTTCATTTTTTCTCTTTTTTCTTAGAAATTTATATTTATTTGTAACAAGAGGATTTTGTACGTTTCGTGTTTCATTTACGTTTCGTTTGTTATTTTCAGCGATTAATGCCGACAAACATTTATTTTAAGAAGCTCGTTAATAATTCTAAGAATTCAAAAACAGTCATTAAAGTAAAACAAGTGAAGTGCTAGATTATATAATACCCTACACCACATTGTTGGATGTTATCTACATTAAAATTTTATGAACGACCCTCGTATAATTTGCGTTTAAGGTATATGACTAAGTGTAAAGTAAATTGTTATGATACTAACATTTATGCGAAATTTATGTATTTGAAAATTATTTTTCGGAGCTTAAAGAAATGCTGGACCGATCCTCATTACAAACATTGATTTAAGAATAAACTTATCTTAAATTGACCAGTTGTTATTACAATAACAAAGTATATGTGAGATTTATGTCCTTCAAAGTGATATTTGCTAAGGCTTGTATGGGACCTACGAGAAGAAATGGAACGTCCTTCACACAATTTAGTAAATCGACTTATTTATGTTGAATTTCGTTTAAATCACTTTATATTTAGAAGTTTTATGACTTTAAACCCCCAGTCCGGGAGGACATTGGTATGGGAGCTTCCTGAAATATTGTATTGAATATGACCAATAGGCTTCGTCCTTGAGCCCAAAAAATAACATTTATCAAAATTAGCACCTGTAGAGTGTTCACAACGTTTACATGGATACACAGAAGGTCGAATATCGTTAAATCGACTTAAGTTCTGATTCAAACGTTTTGCTTAAAAGTGGGTGTTAGATTATTTTTTCTCTATGTTACAAACATTAGCACAAACGCATAATACGGTGCTGTAGGGTATAATAAATTTATGAAAATTGTATATATTTTTCGCTACTTATGAAAAAAGAATGTAATAGAATGTAATGGAACTAATTTCATAATTAACTTCTTTAAATGCCAACAAATCGAATCGTGTTCTTTAAAACATTTCTCCTACAGGTTTAATAGTCATTTCATGTATTTGTACATGAGCTGGTGTAGAAAGGACATAAATTATACCCTGTGATATATCTTCTGGTTTTAAAATAGCTGCCACCGTATGTTTCATACTTTCAGGTATAATTTCTGTTTCAGTAGCACCAGGACTAATGCTCTAGAAAAGAAAAATTCATTAAAAAAATTCTTCAGTTTAATTTCCCACTTACCGTTACTTTAATCTTCGTACCCAAACCCTTAAACTCTTGACGATAAATTTCCGTTATGGCGGTTATGGCAAATTTAGAAGGTGCATAAATATTATTATCAGGTATATAATTCGGTAAACATCTAACACGATGACCCGAAATGCTATTTAGCAATATAACATGACCATTGAAATTATGTTTTTTCATTGACTGAAAAGCTCTTTGAGTACAATACACAACACCCATAACATTTGTTTGTAAAACTTTTTCTATTTCCTCTACATTTCCGGTGCTTAATTTTCCTTTACTCATACAACCAGCATTATTGACTAAAATATCAATGGCTCCAAATAAAGAAATGATTTCATCAAAAGCTTCATTAACCGATTTAAAGTTGGAAACATCACACTCTATGGCTGTAAGTTTACTTTGTAGTTCTTTGGGTAATTGTTGTTTTAGTGCCTCCACACGTTCCACACGTCTGGCTAAGCCCACAACTTGTAAACCATTTGCGAGAAGATCTTTAACAATAGCAGCTCCAATGCCAGAACTTGCCCCTGTAACAACAGCTATTTTGTTGTGCCAACGTTCCATGGTTTTTATCGATAATAATTTTATTAATTTTTATTATTTGTTTTGGTTTTTAATAGTTTGAAGGTTTTGTTAGAACTAAAGTCGTTTGTGGAATATAAGATAATTTTAATGAGTTATTTGTTTAGGTCGTTATCTAACCTGAAAGTGGGTTGTTGTGAATTTTGTGATAAGAAAATTATTTGTGTTTTTTTTTTAATTCTCAATATTTTTTAAATAAATAAATTTTATTTTCTTTAATTGCAAATTGTTGAAAATATAAGATAATAATAGTGCACAGTGGGATAGATTCGAGTTTTTGGAAATAAGTCTGTAATTAGTGATCAACTGGATAGAAACATAGGAAAACTTATTTTTTTGATTTTTTTCATTTTTTAAATGATAAATAATTGTTATTTTAGTTAAACTATTTCGGGGTAATACTTTTGTATTTACAGTAGAATTTGAATCGTATCTGGAAAGTGGTTCTACTTGCTGAGAGTCTACATTGTATGAATGCAATGTGAGATAAGTACATATGTTTGCAGGTTTTAAAGATTTTATCAGGAGCTTTAAGTGGATTTTTTTGGAAATAAAATTAAAAAAAAAAACAATTAAAAATTTATAGTCGATCAAGCCCGACTATCTAATACCCTACACCACATCGTCGGTTAGAAATGGTGGTAACGAAAAATTATGAACGACCCTCGTATAAATTGATTATCTGATTTATTCTTAAGTGTGTAGAACATTATTGTGACACTAACATCAATGAATATTTCTGGGGGTTATATTAGGGATACAGGATATATGGACCAATCCTTGTATAATTTTGTACATCAATATTTTGCTTATATTTATTTTAATTTGATCAATTGTTTCAACGTATATGTGAGATTTTTTCCATTAAAAGTGATATTTGAAAGGGGTTTGTATGGGACCTATGAGAAATAATGATCGGTTTACCTCACATATTTTGGCACATCGTTTTAGAATATAATAAGAATTAATTGTGCTTAATTTTGTTTAAATCGCTTTGTATTTAGTATTTAATCAATTCCGGGATGAATATTTGTATGGGAGGTACATGAAATATTGGACAGAAGATAGCCAATTTCAATAGGCTTCATCCTTAGGCCAAAGTAATATATTAATAAATATATTTACCAAATTTCATCACAATAATTCAAAAATTTCAACCTGTAGACTGTTCATATCGTTTTCATGAACATTCAGCCGGACAGACAGGCAGACACACAGGCATTTATACATTAAATCGACTCAGAAATTCTAAGTGATTCTAAGTCGAACGCCATATTTAACTACCTTCAGTGGTGTAGGGTATAAAAATTGGTGCTCGAAAGAATGATCGAATATCCCCTGTGTAAATATCTTTCAAATCCATCCAGGTGATCAAATGTTTACAAACAAAAATTGATTTTGTTCCATTGTGGAGTATGACAGCCAACCGGACAGATAGACGGGCAGACAGACAGGGCTCGGTTAAAAAGATCGAATGTCCCCTGTGCAAATATCTTTCAAATCCGTCCTGGCGATCAAACGTCTTAGAATTATTTATAAAAAAATCGATTCTGTTCCATTGTGGAGTATTACAGTTCGTCAAAATATTGTGGTCGCCATATGTTTGAAAATATGCTTAACTGATCAAAATTTTATTGTTATGAACAAATATTTTTTTACAATTTGTTAACATTATTTATAAATAAAAAATTAGAAAGTTAAAGTAAATAAAATTATATGACGAAGATATATAAAAATATTTTTATTGGAATAAATATATTTTTAATGGCGATAACAATAATTTTATTGGCGATAACAATAGTTTTAGTGGCGATAACAATATTTTAATGGCGATAACAATAATTTTTGTGCAAAAAGACAATACGAATAAACATACTTTTTGTTATAACAACAATATTTTTATTGGAATAACAATATTTTCAAATTTTGTAGGTGCGGTAACAATATATTATAACAATAGTATGTTGCTTCTCGTTTACGGTTACCGTAAACATATTTTTCTCTGCGTGTATGTTTAAAATATGATTAAAATATCTCTATGAAATGTTTTGTCCATATCGTTTTTCTTTTTGCAATAATATCTGAGTTCTAAGAGATATTTTAATGAAATGGTTGAACCTAAAGCGTTTTCGAGTTGTTTTGGAGGATAACAAACCCCTATCTTGTCTGGGGTGTAGCACAATGTGTTCAAAACTTTTTTCTAATAAGTCCCAGGGTATTAGGGTAATACATTCATGCTGGCCCTAATAAATATTAAAAAAACTGTTTCCAAAATTACAGCGAAAAATATTTTACTCAAAATAGACGCCTTTTAGAAGTATTTATGAAACGTATGAGTAATAAACTTATTTCTAACAATTGTAATTAATCATACGCACCGCTTGACAAAATAATAATAAAACTGATTAAAATACATTTTTTCTAAAAGATAGTAAAACCTTAAAAACATTTTTCCGATTTTCTTTTATGAAATTTTTCTAATCACTTCATCCACTTTTAAAATTAAAAAAGTAAAAAATAAAAAAAAAAAATACAAAAGGAAACTTAAAATGTCATAAAATTCTAATTGAATTAAGTAGCAGGAACTTAATGTGATGGCATCTTGTGGTTATGTTGCAAAATATCTCTCTATTTCTTTATTTTTTTGTATCTTTTCTTTTACTTAACAAAACTAAAATTTCAATTTCATTAAAACGCAGTTGTAGTTATTGAGAAAAACACAGGATGAAGGAAAAAATGGAAATTTAATTATTTTTACGTTAATTTATGTTTGTGTACCTAAACAAAGGTTTAAGTTGCAATACGTGTAACAACAACTGTAACGTTGTTGTTTTTATTTTGCATTCGTTCAAGAAAAGGTAAAAAAACTAAACAATAGTTGGCGGCACATTTACCATCATTTCAACAGGAAACTTAAGAAACAAGACAACTTTATTTATCTTTATTTACCTTTAACGAAGAGCTGCTCCTTACAAAAGTGGCCAAAAAAAAACTTGAAGAATAAAAAAAACACTCCTTCTTAATCTATAATGCAATGCGTTGGTAAAAAGACATAAACTCAGAAAAATATATTTGGAAATAAAATTTGCGCAAAATAGTTCCAAGTTATTGTTCTTTTCTTAAAAAGAATTAAAACGTTTCTCTGAGTGTATTTTAGTAAAAGTAAAAGTAGCAGTTGAAAATTTTTACAACATGACAACAATTTTATAAAATGTTTAGTTCTATTTCCCGGAGATGAAGATACAAACTGAAACTATGTAACTGAAGAGGAATTAAAAAAAAAGAAAATTGAAATAAGTTTAGTAGTTTTAGCTGTTTAAAAATACAATTTATATTTTTTCACGTCAGTATTCTTAAGTGAATTTTGTAAAGCGTTAATTTTTCTCCGTCCGTCCTCCTGTCCATCTATCTGTCAGAGTGTTAGTTTTTTTGTTTCATTTTATTATTGTTAAAAAGTAAACAAACAAAATAATTTAATTTGTATCTCTGTATTTTTTTACTTTTTTGCACGAAATAGTGAAAAAATATTTGCTAAAAGACTCACATGTATAAAAAAAGGAGTTAAAACTTTAAAAAGAAAAAAACAGCAATAAAATGAAGACATAACAAGCAATAATGCTATACTCGGCTGCTTAAGCTCTTAAATGCCCTATATCTCTTTTTATTATAAAGTTTGATAAAAACTCGTCAATAGACTGGGGCACATTCTGACAACTATCTCGTCAAATTACGGTCTCAGAATATCATTAGGCTCAGAATATGGTCTCAGTTCAGACCAGAATATGGCCACATTTGAGATCGGAACATGGTCTCATAAAATAACAGGTGGAGCAGAATTTAGTCTCTCTTTTACCTAGATTATGGTTTCATTCGAGAACAGAATATGGTATTTTTTGAGACCAGAATATTTTCTCCTAAAAGAATAGATTATGGTCTCATTGGAGACTAGAATAGGACCAGATTATGAAAGATTATGGTATTATTTGAGACCAGAATATGGTCACACTTTAGGCTAGAATCTAGTCTCATTTGAGACAAGATTGTGGTTTCATTTGAGACCAGATTATAGTTTCATTTAGAACCAGGTTATGATCTCATTTTGGACCAAAAATATTATCATTTGGAACCAGATATGGTACCATTTGAGATCAGAATATTGTCTTATTTGAAACCAGTATATAGTATCATAAGAAACCAGAATATGGTCCAGAATATCATTGCGTCATTAGATACCAGAATGTGGTCATATTTGAAAACACATTATAGTTTCAATTTATACCAGATAATGGTTTCATTTGGGACTAGATTATGGTCTCATTTGAGTCCAGATATGGTATCATTTGAGAACAGAATATGGTCTTAATTAAGAACTGAATATGATTTGAGAATAGAATATTGCTTCATTAGAGACTAGAAAATGAACTTATATCATGGTGTCATTAGATACCAGATAATAGTCCCATCAGAGACTAGTTAACATATCGTAAAAGATTTGAAATTTGAAATAATTTTCCCTCGATATTACACACAAAATGACAAACTTAATACGCTTTCATTCACAAATACAGCTGAAGGGAATAAAACCGCCAAAAAATATTTTCGGAAATAAAGAACAAAAAAACAGTTAAAATAACAAACTTTGTAATAATGTTACTTATTTTACTTGCTGTTCGCTTGTGGTTGCAAGTAGTGATTGTTACTGTTACAACTTCAACATCAGCACTTGTATTATAATCATGTTGCAACGAGTGAAAAAATGCCTTAAGCGTTAAATAGTTCTTTTTATAACTTTTAATGTTTGAATGCGAAATTTTGCTGCATTTAAAATATTTTAAGGATTCAACTCGTTTACTTTTTAAGTTTATTTGTAATTTTACTTTTTTTCTTATTGTTTTTTTTTCTTAATAAAGTTCAAGGATATTAAAGAGAATAAAAAGGAATTTCATGCACACATACACACAAATATATGCATAAATAAGTATTAAACCAAATGTAGAGTTTATAAACCACCTTCTTTGCCATAAGACACAACTACACACAACCAAACAAACCGCCAGGAAAATATGAAAATATTTAAAGAGAAAATTTCATTTATTCGTTATAAATTTTGATAAAAAATAAGTATTTTATAAAAATTAGGAATTGAATTGAATGCATGTTGAAGTATGAATATATAAAAGTTAGTTATGTGATACTTGGGAACGATAACTTGGGAAATAAGGAAACCTTAAATAGTAAAGAATTTGAATTTTAAAGAAATTTTAATTTTTGGAGAAAATTTAGTTCTTTTTTCATTTTAAGTAGAATTTTTAGTTTTTCCGAAAAAAAAATGAATTTTTTATTGAAAATTTCGAATTTGTTATGAAATTTTTTCTAATTCCATTTTTAGTGAAATGTTTGGAATTCGCATTTTAGATTTGTAAATAAGAATTGTTAGTAAAGGTTTTTTTTGTTAAACAGAGGAATATTTTTAATAACAAAATTTCAATTTTATTGTAGAATTTTCTAACTTAATCGATAAATTTCAAAATGTTTAACGATGTCCAAGGGAACTTATCTATTCAATCTAGAATGTTTCAATGGAGAAATTGGTCGTAACTTAAAATGTTCCGAAAGTGTGGTGCTTAATTTCTTTAAGAAGGAGCAGAGTGATGAATGAAACCTTTCAAAAATACAGATTAATCTTTCAAAACAAGAAGATATTTTTCTTATGAATATTGTCAGAAAAAATATTCCCCATAACTTGATCTTCTTTTTATTTCCTTTCCTTCAAGTTAACTTTCCCACCAACTCATCCCATTCAATTCATTTAAAAAAATTTTTTTAAAAACGTAAAAAAAAGAAACGAAAAAAGAAAGAAAAAAACTGCTCAAAGTTAATGAAGCTTCATTAATGAGACCATGAAAATAAATAATATTTTGTAGTCAGACATTTTTATACCCTACACCATCATAGATGGTGAGGGTATTATGCGTTTGTGGAGATGTTTGTAAAGGACTGAAACAAAAGTCCTACCACCACTTTTAATTCAAAATAACTTCTTGAGTCGATTTAAGCATGTCCGTCCTTCCGTCCAGCAGTCTGTCCATGTAAAGCTTGTTCGTAAAGTACAGGTCGCAGTTTTGAAGATGTCTTAATGAAATTTGGCACGTACTATTATATTGGTCTATTGAATTTGGTTATGATCGATTCATTATTTCATATAGGCCCCATGCAAATGTACCCCTGGAAAGGGGGTTTTTAGTTTATAAAATTTCTAAATATAAAATGATTTTAACCAAATTTTTCGAAAATAAGTCTAATTATATTATTAAATGATCTACTAAGTTATACAAGGATCGTTCTATTATTTGTCATTGGTTCCATACAACCACCTTCCCCAATATCACTAGCAAATTTATAAATCGTAGATCTACATGGGTATTGTAAAATCGGTCAATAATTTTTCTTGATTCCTGATAAAAATTCATTTAAAACGCATTAATTTCACATATAAGTATCTTAATAATCTATTGCACACATACGTATACATAAGAAAAGTAAATTATATGATGACCATTCATAAATTTTTCGTAGCAGACATTTACAAGCAATAATGTGGTGTAGGTTATTAAATAGTCATACTAAACCGACTATAACATTTCTACTTGCTTATTCTTAGTTTCTTTTCACTTTTCTTTATGTTCTTCTTTCACTTTGTTTCAAAAAAACTTCTGCATAATTTGCACATTTTTCCCCCTAAAAAAATAATAAAAAACAGTGTAATACAACCATTATTTTGATTTCTTTTTCTTTTGAATTGGATTTCTTAATATATTTTTTTCTCGGTTTCAAAACTGACTTTAGAACAAATACAAAGTGAATAACGATTATGAAAATAAGAATGAAATAGATGAAAAAGGAAAAAAATCTATACAGACAAACAGAGGAAAATTTCTATAAATCAACATAAATTATGCGTATTTTACAGATAAAAGATACGGTCAGCCATAATTGGCTAAAAGAAAAATTAATAAAAATTCCTTTAAAAAAGAGAATTGAAATGGATTTCAGAGAAATATTTTATTAAATATAATTATAGAAGTATTATTTTTCATAGAGGAAAAACGTTATGAATTTTGAATCATTTATAAATGATGAATGAGAAAACGCCTTAAATATGTTTTTGTTATATCCTCCATCATCACAAGTGGGGAAGTGGGTATTTTAACTTCGTCATTCCGTATGTAACGCTAAGAATAATTATTGAAAAAGCTTAATGAAATTTGGCTTAAAAAGTTTCATGTTAAAAATCCAACCTCTTAGTTTAAGCGAAATTTTTTCACAATATGAAGATACAGGTACAAGAAATACTATTTCAAAAATTATCAAATTGGTTTTTGCAAATAAAAGGTATAGAAAAGACAACAATTTTTATGACTCATTAAGCTTAACGTGTTACTTCACCCAAATTTGTGGTGAAGGGTATTGAAGATTCGTACTTAATTGAAAAGTGAGATTTTTAAAAAGAGAAGACATAAAACTCCATAAAGTTTATACTTTTGCTTCAAAAAAAATCCTTTGAAATGACCGCAATAACGAATCGAACGAAATTGTATATGGATATTTGTACAGTCCTCTTGAAAATTCAAAATTCCATATAAAAACTTTTATAAAATTTACTACGGAAACTAAATTGGCGAATAACTATAAAAGGTCCCTTTCCAGAATGTTGGTGTTGGGAGATATTTAAGATTCGGCACATTCTAATAAAGCATTATTGGTTGTCCTTTTTTTTCTTGAAAATTCAATGGAAATTTTAGAAAAAAATCTGATTTTATTTCGATTTTTTTGAAACTATTTGTTGAGAAAATTATTAAGTTCACATTTATAAGATAAAATTCAATTTCTATTAACAAACATTAATTTAAGGTGAAAAATTTAAATTTTTTTCAAACAATTTTTTTTTTGGTGAAAAATTGTTCACTAAAAAAATTTATTTTTTGGCAACTAAAAAATTTTTATAAAATTTTTAATTTTTGTGAAAAATTAAATTTTTAGTGAAATACTGATTTGAATTTTTGGTGAAAATTTGAATTTTTGGTGAAAATTTGAATTTTTAGTGAAAATTTGAATTTTTGGTGAAAATTTGAATTTTTGGTGAAAATTTGAATTTTTAGTGAAAATTTGAATTTTTGGTGAAAATTTGAATTTTTAGTGAAAATTCGAATTTTTGGTGAAAATTTTAATTTTTGGTGAAAATTTTAATTTTTGGTGAAAATTTTAATTTTTGGTGAAAATTTGAATTTTTGGTGAAAATTCGAATTTTTAGTGAAAATTCGAATTTTTAGTGAAAATTTGAATTTTTGGTGAAAATTCGAATTTTTAGTGAAAATTTGAATTTTTGGTGAAAATTCGAATTTTTAGTGAAAATTTGAATTTTTGGTGAAAATTCGAATTTTTAGTGAAAATTTGAATTTTTGGTGAAAATTTGCATTTTTGGTGAAAATTTGCATTTTTGGTGAAAATTTGCATTTTTGGTGAAAATTTGCATTTTTGATGAAAATTTGCATTTTTGATGAAAATTTGAATTTTTGGTGAAAATTTGAATCTTTAGTGAAAAATAGAATTTTTTATGAATATTTTTAGCGAATTTTTTATTCACATGTAAGTTAAGGGTAGACCATATAAGAATATATATTTTAAGAACCCACTAAAATTTCTCTCATTCCACGCTCAGTAGGAATCATCTAAGACATCTGAGTCAATTTAGCTATAACCGTTTGTCTGTCAGCTGTCGGCACGCTCACATCTACAATGATTAACAAAGCTTAATTAAATTTGACCCGAGTATTTTGCTATGGTTCTGAGAAGTTTCGGTTCAGTATATTAAATGATATAGAACGATATTTGAGTCAATCCCTAAATTCAAGAATTTTCTACTATAAATCGATAAATTAAAACAAAATTTTGTGATGATATATAATACATTACCAATAAAGAAATGATCAAAATTGGTTCAGTGGAATAAGATTTTGTTATATTTACGAAATATATCATATTATTTAATGCGTTTGTAAGTGTATGTTAGTGTGGACATAAACTGTTCGAAACATAACGTTCATACGTATTTGAAGGTATCAAAGGTTTAGCATAGCCAAATGTAGCATTTCAACTTGTATTTATTTAAGATTTTAAATTTCTGTCGCCGTAGCATACTTTTAGGCAATTTTTATTTTGCTTTAAACATTAATAAATTCCCTTAATTTTTATCTTTATCCCCTTTAAATTGTATTTTCTACTAAAAATTTTTATTTACTTAAAACGTGTTGATAATTTTTCTATTTTTTGTTTAATTCCCAATTTTGTATTTTATTCCATTTTTACTTTATTTACTTTCTTGTAATAACTCTTGTTCTCTCAAATAAATTCTATTTTTATTTATCTTCTCTTTCTAAATTCATTTGTAAAAAGAGAAAGAGAAAGAAAAATAATAAAATAATCTGTCACGTTCTCGTTAATCACTGTATTATGTACGCATTAAAATTTTAATGTCAAATTACTTGAAATGACCTAAATACAAAATAAAAATCCTTACAACACAGAAAAAAAAGAAGATAAATGGTAAAAAAGGAAGAAAGAGGAAAGGGGAAAAAGTGATAGTGAAGAGCGAATAAGGAGGAGTGTAATTGTAAGCACTCAAAGACAAAAAATGATAATAAAGTGTTTATTATCACACAATAAGTTTGTGTTTATTTTTTCTACTATAAGAGTGTTAGTGTTGACTGTATAAATAATTATCTAAGTTAGTATTAGTAAATATGGTAAATTTATTTAAATTATATTTTTTTACAAAGAATTTTGTCTGAAACATTAAATAAATTAAGAGTCAAAATGATTAAGAGTCTTTTATGTTTAAATGTCTTTTTTTGGCGTTTTAAAAATTTATTTGTACACCCTCCACCACCATTAATGGTGAAGAGGGTACATAATAACTTTGTCATTTCGTGTGTAACCCTAAGAAGGAATCATCTAAGATCCCATAATGTATATATATTCTAGCATCAAATCAAAATCGGAGTCGATTTAGCTATGTCCATCTGTCTGTTGTTGGCACTTATAGCCACAATAATTGACATAGTTGAACTAAATTTTGCCTAGTCCTTGAAATTTTCGTATTTAAAGTCGGCTTATTATATTAAAATATATGGACCAATATCTGAGTAAACTTCTAAGTTTAAAGTAAGTAAAATTGTCAACTATAAATCGACAAATTAGACAAAAATTCATTACAATTCAAAATATTATCAAAATCGGTACCGTAGAAAAAAAGTTATAGCTAAAAATATAACTAATTTTTGACTCATTAAGTGTTGCTGTTTAATACTAAAGAAAAACTTTTATATACTGTATACGTCTGTGAGTGCATGTGTGAGTGTGTTTATATAAATCACAACACATCTTCACACGCAATTGTTGTGGAGGGTATTGAAGTTTCGGCGTAGACGAATACATCACACTTAATTGTTATTAGATTAATTTTGACTGTTTTAGAGTTTGGGGTAGAAAAAAATCACTTTTATTTTAAGAAAATAAAGTCGAAAATATAATTAATGACTGAAATTATTTCAATATCATAACATTTATTTTTGCGACTTAAATCTGTCTACACCTACAACGATAGATATTTTCGGAATATTTTGTGCTTTTAAAATTTTGAATCCAATTTAAAATGGACTTTCAGAAACGCGAAATATTTTTTAGGATTTTTTTCGGTTTTAAAGGAAAAATAAATAAAGCCAGTTTTCGATAATCTACTATGTAACAAAACGAACTAAAGGATAGGAAGTGTGATTGAAAAATTCTGAACACACGTTTTTTATTAAAAATTAAAAAAAAATACTTGGCCAACTTTTCGAAGGACCAAGTTGTGTTTTGTTGAAAATATTTAATCATTAAATAATACTTGATTTAAAAGTTTTTAATAAAAAACGTGTGTTTAGAATTTTTCGATCACACTCCTTATCCTTTAGTTCGTTTTGTTACATAGTAGATTATCGGATACTGGCTTTATTTATTTTTCCTTTAAAACCGGAAAAAAAATCTGAAAATATGTCGGGTTTCTAAAAGTCCATTTTAAATTGAATTCAAAATTTTTAAATTTCAATTTAGCTTTGTTTTTATCTTTTTACAAGGACATTTAAAAAATTAACTAATATTAGTCCAATTCATAGAGAAAGTGTGAAATTTACTTCTTTTCCTTTTTTAGAGGGAGAGAGAGATCTTTTTGAAATCCATTTTCCATTTTTATTTAAATAAATATAGTGATTTTTTGAACTTTATCCTTTTACCCATACTGAACAGAAGGAAATTTGTTCAAGCGTACAATTGCTTATTCAAGCAAAAATTCTAATAAAACAAATATTTTTTGCTTTTTTTGTAGTTTTTGTCAGATGTTGAAGAAATGATGATTATGATTGTAGTGCACAGTGATGAGGGAGAGAAAATGAAAGGATTTAAATTTGAATCTACAAAACAGTGAGAACTTTTTATATCCATATAAATATGATTTGGATTTGGAAAGTGGAACTTGTTTAAATACTTTAATGTATAAAAATATTAAAGTTCAACCACTTAGAATATTGCTGGAATTGATATTCCAGTTTTAAATTCCAGTTTTTGAGTGTTTTATGAGTGATTTTTTGAAATTCTTCAAATAATTTCTTAAATTTTAAGATTTTTTTGTCAAACAAAATAAAGAATTTTCAAGTAAAAAAGTTCTTAAGGCAGAGCATTAAGGATTTATTCCGGGAATTAAATTTTATTTAAACTTCAAACGTTAAAATATACTTGTATTAGACTTCGTTTTATTAACATACTCAAGTGTACTTATGTATTCAAGCCAGAAATTTACGCTCCAGTTACAGTATAATTCAAGTGTATAACTGGAATTTAAGTTGAATTCTAACATAATTCAAGTATTTAAACCTTTTTTGTGAGCTTTTTGGTATTTAACATCTTTGATAAAATAAATATAAATTCTAAATTTAATAGTTAAATTGAAGAATATTTGCATATTTTTTGTGATCTTGAAGATCTTCAAAGTGTTGCTTCTTTTAATAATTCTTGAATATAATACCGGCCAGACAAATGTGAAAATTTTAGTACTGCCTTACAAGTCAATAAATTCGATCAACGCTAAAAGGTGATCTTGTCCGAAATAATGCCCTAACACTTATTATAAAATGGTAACGTTTTTGTGTTGTATCGTTATTGGTGAATTAGATATTAAAAAGTGCAAACAGTCATATTTAAAGCTTTGCCAACCATCCAAATCAACGCAGAACCGGAATACAAGTAATAACGAGTTATTGCTCTGTAGTTGTTGGTGAAAGAAAGGCATTATGTGATGATGTTTTCGAGTAATCAGAGAAAACTATACCAAAACAATAGATTCATTTACTGATAGAAATTACGGGAAATGTCCTTAATATTTAAACAGACACGAGGAATAAGATAGTGGATGAACAATTTTAGTCTAACCTATTTAAAGCCCAGGCCTTTCCATTGCTGATTTGTTTTGGTTTCACTTCAGAACATTAAATTTAGATATTGAAATTAACGTAAATTGCATTAATATTCAAAGAGCTATTTCTTTCCATCATAACTGCGGTCGGCCACATATTATAAAATCGGTCAAAATTATTTGGAAAACAATGGACAATGGCCCAGACAAAATCAGAAAGGAGAGATCTTTTCTTCACTTAAAAATATTAAATTATTAAATTGTATATTCAAATTATTTAGGGGACCATTTTCTTTGGTTTAATTTTTTCACTTTTTATTGAGATCCGATTAAATGATTCCTTATAAAATCAGTCGAGTTAGTAAAAAATTATTTTTTTTGATTTCCCTCTTTCATAAAACCATTTTGAAATTTTGAATAAATGCCAACTGAATGCCATTCATTCCGTACACTTCATTATCTGCCAGATGTATCAAAAATCGAAATAAATTTCTGGAAAAATCTAAAAAAGGCATTTAAGAAGGCTTCTCTGTTTGATTTTGTGACATAGATTTTTTTGATAATGTAACGGTAGGTTCCGTAAGGACCAGGGGAACAGCACTCACCATACATAGCAAATAATGATTTTATAAATATTTATAATATTAAAAAGAACTGTAACAGTAAAAATTTTCAAATTTGGTTCCAATGACTCCCTTAAGGAAATATTTTACTAGAGAAAAATGTAAGACGGACAGAATAAGGAGGAAAGTAGCCCCTATATAAAGCAAATATTGATTATCGAAAATCCGAAGGTCTACTACAGCGAGAATTCGGTCCCAATTACTTTTTTAACACATGTTGATTTGTGAAATTTCTTTGAGATCTAGAACTGAGGAGAATGTTTGTGCAGCAAAGCGCACCGGATTTTAGATAATAATTAAATAGTGTAAGAAACAACCAAAAATAGTGCAATGTTAATAGGGCAGTGGTGAGCCGACAGGTTTGTATTTCAAAGGAAAATTACTTACATGTTTGTCGATAAGCTGATCTGTATGTATATCGATATTCAGTCTATATTTTATATACAATATTATCTGACGAAAAAAAAATTAAATAAAGAAAATGTTTAATTATTATTTTAATTAAAATTAACTTCATTTAACACCTTTTACGAATATTTGTGGGTAATATTGCCCACGACTTTTGGTTCAGAGTAGGACCAGAAAAAGGGAAAAAATGTATTTCAAATAAATGTCGTTTATTTTAATTCACGTTACACTGTTCCATCATCATGTATAACCCGAAAATTCTTTCAATCATATAAGTAGATTTGAACAAAGAATTATTATAAATAAACTTAACTGAAGAACGTTTAATATTTCACTTAATTTGAAGGTTATGATTTCACTATAAGTTTAGGGTGCCAAAATGAAATAAAATTGGCTAAAGGATATATTGAACCCTTGTAATCAATAGATGTTAAAAATATCTTATTCAATACAGTTACTTGATTAAATAAGTAAAGAAACGTAAATTTGTTATTCTTAATCAAAAATAGAGAAAAACACTGAAGTCTTAAATTTTTATAATAAAAATATTAAGCACATTTAAGAAAAATCTTAAATAAAATAGGAATTTAAAAATATTTTAAATTATTTATATTTTTAATATATATCCCTTGTGCGTATGAGTAATATTAATATTTTTTTCATTAAATATTACTCATACGTTTTATATATCAACATTTTCCAACCATTAAAACCATTGACATTTTCTATTTTAATTATCCCAGTTGTTCTTTTCTGTCAATTTAAAACTTATTTTTTTCCAAACTCTATGACCAAACCAAATATTTCTACCACCCAGAGGTAAGTAAAATGCATTCATGTGAGAATTATTTGTAAAGAGAGAGTGAGAGAGAGAGAGGGGAGTAAATTTACATTAACTCACACTAAACTCTAAACTCTTTACTCACAACAATAACTGATGATAAGAATATGATTTTTATTTTCTTTTTATTGTTGTTGTTGGTTTTGGTTTTCAGTTTTCCCAAAAATATCCTGAGGACTTTTCATGATGAAATAAATTCAAATGTGTTTTGCAACACAATTTTCTTTTGTATTTGGCATTGAGTGTTAATAAAATCACTCATACGCCATGTGGTGTCATTAAATTATCTCTTCTATTCTGTTTTGTTCTTCTATAATATTTTCGTATTTTTGCTGGTTTTGTGCAAAGGAAAACTGGTCAACATATTTATCATAAACTAAACAAAAATTCAAGGAGAGAAGAAAATTGCTTTAAATGATTTTTTTCCAAATATTTTGAAATGTTTATGAAATTTGAAATGAATTTTTAATACAGTGAGGGATAAAAGAGTTTTGACATAATTTCTAAATTAATATTGGGGTATTTAAAAACAATACTGTGAATTTTGTTACCAGGTATTATTGTTAGAAGGGGAGTGATTGGAAACTTTACTCGATGAAAGTTTGTTACCAGTGAAAAAAAAAACACGTTTTTAACCATAATATGTTTGTGGTACAACAAAATGTCGTTGGCTTATATTTGAACATATATCTAAACATATTGTTAATAACATATTACTTTTAATTTGTTTCGATAATTTTATTTCAGCAACAAAATTATTTTTTAAATAAATAAAATTTAATAATTGGAATGTTGGCGATTACAATAAATGTTTGTCATGAAAATAAAAATGTTGTTATGATTATATTGTAAAAACAAATGAGAATGTTTATTCGGTCAATCCCGTCATTTAAATACCCTCCCCACGTTCTCGGTTAAAAATGATTACGAAAAATTAATAAACGACTTTCGCATAATTTGTCACATTATTGTGACACTAAGATTTATGTTAAATTTATGCGTTTAAAAAATAATTTTTCTTGAAGAGACGTATGTAATATATGGGCTACAGGAAATTATGAACCGACCCTCGTATAATTTTGCACATTGATTTTGCTTATATTTGTCTTAATGTGACCAATAATTACTACAAATACCAATATACATGCGAGATTTTTGCCCTTAAAAATGATATTTGGAAGGGGGTTTGTATTGATCCTATGAGAAATAATTAATCGACCCTCGCAGTTTTTTGGCACATTCGTTTTAGAATATTATAAGTGTCAAATTTTGTTTAAATTGCTGTGTATTTGCGACTTTTTTGACTTAAAACATTTGTAACATTGGACCAAACATGGGTCAAAATATTAACCAAATTTCATTGTTATATTTTCAAAAATTAAGACTCTACACTGTTCCACAATGTTTACATGGACAGACAGATAGACGGACTCCGTTAAATCAACTTAGAAAGTGATTCTGAGTCGAACGGTATACCTTAAAGGTGAACGGAACACCATTTTTCTGCATGTTACAAACAACAGCACAAATGCATAATAATGTATAATTAACTTCTCTGCATGAATACATTTAAAATCATTGATAGTCCGGCCTAGCGATCTCATAAGACTTGTACCAGTAAATAAATAAATTGACTTTGTTGTAGTCTCCTAAATGTGGCAGAAAGCTCTATCTTAATTAAAACTAATATTCTCAGAAAATGAATGTTATGGGAAGTATGGGCTGAATTCTGTGGGATTTCAATTGGACAGTTTGTAACGGATGGAATATTCTGACCATAAAGGTGTCAAGTATTAATATCAAAATTTTAATAAGAGAGAAAAAGTCTAATTATGTAGGAAGCATAATTGAGCTATAGTTATTTGGCGATATCTCTACAACCTATATCGGTGATCAAAAATTTCTTTTACCAAACATTTTAACATTTCAAACATTATAAAAATTAAACTTTTAACTTTTTATTGGGATTTGTGATATTGTTATTTATTATTAAAAAAATATATCAGATATAAGAAAATATTAATCCATTGTATCTATGTTTATGATCCAATATGTCTAAACTAGGGGTCATCATGTTCAAATTTTTTTTTGCATATGAAACACTTAATTACGATGTTGAGGAATTGGCCGCTGTAAAAAATACAAAATGACTGCATATACTTTCTATATAACCCAATATTAAATATAATGTTATTTATTTCAATAGAATAATTTCAATCCTTTTTAACTTTTATTTGGATTTAACTTTTTATTGGGATTTGTGATATTGTTATTTATTATTAAAAAAATATATCAGATATAAGAAATATTAATCCATTGTATCTATGTTTATGATCCAATATGTCTAAATTAGGGGTCATCATGTTCAAATTTTTTTTTGCATATGAAACACTGTGAATATGCACAAACACTTAATACGATGTTGAGGAATTGGCGCTGTAAAAAATACAAAATGACTGCATATACTTTCTATATAACCCAATATTAAATATAATGTTATTTATTTCAATAGAATAAATTTCAATCCTTTTGTTCAATAAAATCCTGTATTAAAATTATTTTAAACAAAATAATAATTCTTTTAATCTTAAATCGGATTTACAATTTTATAAAAAAATCTAAATAACAATCGGCTTAATTTAACAATTAGAAAGGGAAATTGATTAGATTGTTTAATATTTTTTTAATAAAATTTTCAAAATGAATATAATTTCTCGCTCCCTCAATTTAAACTTAAAAAAAAATGTGAAAAATTCTTGAATATTTAGCAACATTGTTTGAATTTAAATTGTGACCCTTTTTTCCTCCACAAGAAGTTTACATAATTTAATGGTGTTTTAACTAGAGTCCGATATTTTCTTTTTTCTCTTGTTTTGCTATTTATTATTAACTCCATTTCCCCTCTTCGAAACTCAAGATTCTAACAATTGCCATAACATCCTTCGCAAAAGGCTAGAAAATGTAATGAATGTCAGTTGTTATTTTTTTGCTTTGTTTCCTTTCCTTTTTAGGAAAATTCTTTTAAGCAAACGTTCAGTTTGTTTTTCAATTCCTTAGCATTTCCTGGCATTCGTTCAGTCATTGATTAACTATTGAGAAAAAATGTTTGTGTATTGTGTTTCTTTTAGAGGTTTTCAAGTTTGATTTCTAAGCACTTAATGCAGAATAAATGATTTTCTATTTTGTTGTTCTTCTTATTTTATTTTACTAAGGTTCAGTTTTCGATCCTTTTTTGTACTCTTTATAAGATTGGATCTTTCAAAGATTTTAATTTTATTTTAATAAAGAGGTTTTTTTATCACTCTTAGAAAAGAGTTTAAAAATCAGTAATTTGCACAAATTGTTTTGAAGTCGTGTTAAACATGTTTTTTCATTGAAGTTTTACAACCTTTGTGTGGATATACAAACGTACTCACATATTAAGTTAAGTTTACTTTGTTGAATGAATTTTAAAATATGTTTTAGTTATTGCATTTTTTATATAAAACAACATTGAGTTTTATTGCTGCGAAAAAAAAAATTTACGTGCTTGTGCATGTACATTCTCGCATTTAAAGCGAGTTAAAAAATAATCCTCATTTATATTTTTAACTGAAAGAAGAGTAAAATAAGTCAGATAAAATATGAAGATTAAAATTTTTATTTAAAGATTAAAATTTCTATCTAAGTAAAAAATTAATGTTCGTAAATGAAGATTAAAAATTATGATCATTTGAAAATAAAGATTTTGTTACGAGTTTTCCATACTCTGATTATTTCCATCCTTTTTTTGTGTAGGCCATTTCCATGAGGTTCTTTCGTTGTTTTGTCTTTTTCCAAAATATTTTAGCATAATTTTGTTAACCTTTTTGGAATGTTTAAGTTAAAACTCAAGTAAAGTCCGTAATATATTTCCTTTTCTGAAAACTTATTTATTATTCACACTAAAGTCATTTTCATGTTTAGTGTTGATTTAAAGGAAAAAATATTTTTCTCATTCTTATTTTCGTTAAATTCATATATAAATACTCGGCATAAATAAACCCTTTTAATGGTTTTTATGGAAATTTTATAAAAAAATGTTTGGCTTTTTTGTCACTTGGAATTTCACGCCATCGAAAAGTGCGTTAAAGTTAAGTTTTTTTTATTTTGAGCATTTCAACATAAAATTTTTACTTTCATTTTATTTTCATAACCATAAAGTCTTCAGCAGCAAATATTTATTTAATTCGATGAACACCTTAACATCATATATTATTATGATCACATTCAAACAAAATTAACGTCCAATAGTTCCAATAGTTTTGGAATGATGATGCTGTCTTAAGAAACTATTTATTTCATAACCCATAACATAGTTGTAGGTCAACAATATTTTTGTTGTCAGACAACCATATACTTTTGTATCATAACCATATTTTGTTGTGCAAAAACTATATTTCATTTTCTTACAGCCATATTATGTAATTTTATAATTTTAAAAATTAAATATCGGGATTACAAAATTTTTCGACGTTCCGATTTTTCGGGGTTTTGGTATTTTTTATTCCATAAAAATTACAGTAATCTAAACAGTTTTATCAAATTTATTGAAATTTTGTATTTTCAATATATAAATATAATTTAAAAAATATAATTTTAAATGTTCGAAACGAAATTGATAAATGACTATTCACATTCGTCTAACATTTTTTTAAATGGATTCAAGTTTTGTATATTTATGACAATAAATTAAACCTTAAAATGATTATATTATTCGAGATTTCCCGGAAATTCCTTTTTAATGAGTTCCAAAAATCTCGGAATTCATTTTTTCAAAGCCAAGATTCGGGTTGTCTTAATCCCGAAAAATCTTGGGATTTTCGAGATTACGGGATTGACATCTCTAATTGTGATACATCCAAATTTTGTTGCTTACAACTATATTATGGTCAATATGGGTGTATTTCAAAATATTGTGGTGAAACGACAACCATTCCAATTAATCATAATATGTTGCCTCACGATTATGATTATCATAACCATATTATTTTTCTGCATGCAGTTTCTTCGCTATAAAAATTTTTATTATACAAATATCCCCCTTATCCGGAGGGATATTTGTATGTGACCTACATGTGATAAAAGACGGATCATAACAAATTTCAATAGGCACCATCCTTTGGCCAAAATAATAGTACGTGTCAAATATCATAAAGCTGTACATGGACAGACAGCCAGCCGGACTGACGGACAAGCTTAAATCGACTCAGGAATCGATTCTGAGTCTAACGGTATACCTAAAAATACCTATGGTGGTGTAGGGTATAAAAAATATTAAAGAAAAATCCATTTTTATATCCAAAAATAAAATTTTTACCAAAAATGAAAGACTACAAAACTCTAAACAATCTGAAATATCTGCTGCTATTGGAGAAAAAATATCACAATTCGTAATCTAAAATAAGATTATACAAAATATTAATTTTTCAAGGTAAAATTCAGCAGAATTTAAACGACTTTTCTAATCATAAAAGCTGCCTCAATTAGTGATTCTCTTATAAATGTTTCCATAAATACAAGTTTCATTAAAATTTAGGTTAAACTGTCCATTTCTCTTTCAAATTTAAAAATTCTTTTTTGCATGTTAAATAGTGATTATTTCATTCCCTTTTTTACTTTTATTTACATTTTCCATATTTTTAACGTTTATTGTCCGCAAGTAAACCATGTTAATAAAGTCCATAAACAAGAAAATTAATAAGTGTTAAATATAATTACATAATAGACGACCGTATTGAATATATAATTTGTAAACAATTTTTATTATTATGTTGTAGTTGAAATTAAAATTTGAGAAAAAAAAAGAAGTGAAAGAAACGTGAAAAAAAAACAGAAAATAATTTCGTTCTTAATATTCCGCCATTAAAACGGCAGGAAATTGTAAAATTTAATTTAATATTGCAAATTGACCAACATATTTAACATGTATATTTAATATAAAACAATTAGAGGTTTATGGTACAATTTGTTGGGTTTAACGATGCGTATGATTTATAATTTAACTAGAACAAATAATAATTATACGTTTAAGTTGTTCAATGTTTAATGTGTTTGAAGCGAAAAAGGTATAAATTTACATAAAATTAATCGCGAGGATTTAAATTAAAACATAAAAAAATTAAGAAATAAATTAAGGAGTGAGATCAAATAATTCTAAACACACGGTTTTTGGTAGAACTTTTAACTCAAATATTATTTTACTCTATTTATGTAAAGTTACCTTTGTAAAACATGTCATTTATTAGGTTTAATGTCAAATAAATGAATTTATTGTTAATCTGATTCAAATGAGTGACCAGAAGAGAGTTCGTCCTAAAATTATTAAATATTTCTAATAAAATCCTTCTTGAAACTATAAAAGTTGGCCAACAAATTAAAGGTCCGCCAATGTTTTTAAAACAATATCGGGACAACTTGTTCGTTGATAGAAAACTTGGTTTAGGTAAAAGGAATGGTCAAAACATCCGATAGAACAGTATCCATGTTAGCTCGTTGCTCGTACTCTTTGGTAAATAGATTAAAAAACACACAAGGCTCAAAAGGTTCCTGATAGGAAAGCTGCTTAAAATGTAGGGGCCAAAAACAGAGCACGGAAATCGAAATGAAGTTTTCTAAAAATAATGGACGATGAAATGTATCTTCTGCCAGTTTTTACGCAACATCTTGAATAAATATTTTATGATCTTGGGAATGATGTTTGGGTCCTAAATACCAAAAAGCTTACAAATATCTCTAAAAGTTCTTGGTATGATAATTAAAATAAAGTTGAGTCTTGTTACAACGTGTTCTACAAATACCGAAATTTACATGAAGGATTTAGAAAAAGGCTGATTCCATTCCACACTTATTTTTGCCTGACTTGGCATTCTGTCACTTTAGTAACAGGACTTTGAATGGTACAAGAATAATAATAATAAATACAGCTGAGGTCAATGGAGAAATGTTAGGTCACAATTAAAGATTACAAAAAGGTATTCAAAGAAATGGTAGATTTTAAAGTGAGATGAATTACCTGTTCGAGCAAGGAGACAGAAAGCTCTATAAAAACCTAAATGGATGGGTTTCCGAAAAGTTTTCAAATTTCTTCACTTGTGATAATAACTTCAAGCAACTAAAAAATTAAAACTGTAAGTTTAGTAGATTTATTATTTTTACATATAGGCATGTTAAGAATTTTTCGATCTCACTCCTTAGAAGAAATTTATATATTTTGTAAAAAGTTTTTACAATTTATTAATTTTTAAAATTCTTTATTTTATAAAGAAAAACTATTAAATATTTTTAATTTAAGTTAAATCCCTCCTTAAATCTCTTTATAAAAACAAAATTATTTTTATTATTTTTTTGTTAAATTTCTTAGAATTCTTAGAAGATTAAATAAAATTTAAAAAAAGGTATTTTTAAGTAAACATGTCATAAGAATTGACGTCTTTTCAATTCAATAACTAGAGCAGAAAAAAGGAAACAACATAGTTTATATAGGTACTTATATGTGCAAGTGTGTGTGAAAATTATATGTGTATTGGTAAAATCTTTCATGTGGACAAAGGACGTATTTTAACAATAAAAATATTTGAGCGAAAAAAAAAAACAGAAAATACACTTAAATACACAAAATATATAACCACATAGGAATACTGTAAACGAGGGTGGATAAGAAATTTAAAAGAAAAAATTAAATATTGAATGTAAATTCCATAGATGAAGAATTTATGACAAGTTACATGGCCTTTTTATTGATTTGGTTTCTCAACAATTTAATTACATAAACATTTCTCCCACTCTTCGAAAAATTAAGTGAAACTGGTGTCCCTCCCCAGAAATTTGCACATTTTCCAGGTAAATTTGTGCTACAACATTCGATGTAATAATTGAAAAGAAATTTGAATATGTCTTTAAGTAATGTATTTACGGACTGATTTGGAAGAGTATAGGGATCCACTTACCGAACCCATGTCCTTCTCCAAATCAATTGGAAAACATCTAAAGATTACCGCGTAAAATTTCGTTAAAATAAATTCATACGTTTCAAAGTTACAGAATTATTTCCAAAAAACGCGTTTGTGCTGATGCTTGTAGCGATATTCATTTGTCCGTCTGTCTGTTCGTCCGGCTGGATATTTTGGCCTGAGGATGTAGCTTATTGACATTGACTATGTTCAGTTCAAATTTTAGGTACCTCCCATATAATTGTCCTTCCGAAATGAGGTTTTAAGCTTATAAAATACTTAATATAAAGTGTTTTTATTGAAATTTGACAAAAATAAGTCTTATGACATTCTAAAAATGATGTGAAAAATTATATGAGAATCGGTTCATTCACCAATCAATCTGAAGGCATACATTTGTTTATCTGTTTAGAAAAAGATCTGAGCTCATGTGAAAAATTCGATTTTTTATTAAAAACTTGAAGTTTTCTCCTTATTAACTTGAAAAATTCTTCAGA
>PYHX02000456.1:0-25725 GCA_004302925.2 Cochliomyia hominivorax
AATCAAGAATCTAAGCGAAATTTGGAATCATTTTCAAAATTTTTTCAAAAAAACACAAAATTGGCTCTAGTTCCTTAAATAAGCCTCCAATCAAGAATCTAAGCGAAATTTGGAATCATTTTCAAAATTTTTTCAAAAAAACCTAAAATTGGCTCTAGTTCCTTAAATAAGCCTCCAATCAAGAATCTTAGCGAAATTTGGAATCATTTTCAAAATTTTTTCAAAAAAAACCTAAAATTGGTTCTAGTTCCTTAAATAAGCCTCCAATCAAGAATCTAAGCGAAATTTGGAATCATTTTCAAAAATCTTTCAAACAAACCTAAAATTGGCTCTAGTTCCTTAAATAAGCCTCCAATCAAGAATCTAAGCGAAATTTGGAATCATTTTCAAAATTTTTTTCAAAAAAACCTAAAATTGGCTCTAGTTCCTTAAATAAGCCTCCAATCAAGAATCTAAGCGAAATTTGGAATCATTTTCAAAATTTTTTCAAAAAAACCTAAAATTGGCTCTAGTTCCTTAAATAAGCCTCCAATCAAGAATCTAAGCGAAATTTGGAATCATTTTCAAAATTTTTTCAAAAAAACCTAAAATTGGCTCTAGTTCCTTAAATAAGCCTCCAATCAAGAATCTTAGCGAAATTTGGAATCATTTTCAAAATTTTTTCAAAAAAACCTAAAATTGGTTCTAGTTCCTTAAATAAGCCTCCAATCAAGAATCTAAGCGAAATTTGGAATCATTTTCAAAAATCTTTCAAACAAACCTAAAATTGGCTCTAGTTCCTTAAATAAGCCTCCAATCAAGAATCTAAGCGAAATTTGGAATCATTTTCAAAATTTTTCAAAATTTTTCAAAAAAAACCTAAAATTGGTTCTAGTTCCTTAAATAAGCCTCCAATCAAGAATCTTAGCGAAATTTGGAATCATTTTCAAAATTTTTTCAAAAAAAACCTAAAATTGGTTCTAGTTCCTTAAATAAGCCCCCAATCAAGAATCTAAGCGAAATTTTGAATCATTTTCAAAATTTTATAAAATAAACACAAAATTGGCTCTAGTTCCTTAAATAAGCCCCAATCAAGAATCTAAGCGAAATTTGGAATCATTTTCAAATTTTTTTCAAAAAAAATATAAAATTGGCTCTAGTTCCTTAAATAAGCCTCCAATCAAGAATCTAAGCGAAATTTGGAATCATTTTCAATCAAGAATCTAAGCGAAATTGGAATTATTTTCAAAATTTTTTCAAATAAACCTAAAATTGGCTCTAGTTCCTTAAATAAGCCTCCAATCAAGAATCTAAGCGAAATTTGGAATCATTTTCAAAATTTTATAAAATAAACACAAAATTGGCTCTAGTTCCTTAAATAAGCCTCCAATCAAGAATCTAAGCGAAATTTGGAATCATTTTCAAAATTTTTTCAAATAAACCTAAAATTGGCTCTAGTTCCTTAAATAAGCCTCCAATCAAGAATCTAAGCGAAATTTGGAATCATTTTCAAAATTTTATAAACAAAATTGGCTCTAGTTCCTTAAATAAGCCTCCAATCAAGAATCTAAGCGAAATTTGGAATCATTTTCAAATTTTTTTCAAAAAAAATATAAAATTGGCTCTAGTTCCTTAAATAAGCCTCCAATCAAGAATCTAAGCGAAATTTGGAATCATTTTCAAAATTTTTTAAAAAAACCTAAAATTGGCTCTAGTTCCTTAAATAAGCCTCCAATCAAGAATCTAAGCGAAATTTGGAATCATTTTCAAATTTTTCAAAAAAAACTAAAATTGGCTCTAGTTCCTTAAATAAGCCTCCAATCAAGAATCTAAGCGAAATTTGGAATCATTTTCAAATTTTATAAAAAACCTAAAATTGGCTCTAGTTCCTTAAATAAGCCTCCAATCAAGAATCTAAGCGAAATTTGGAATCATTTTCAAATTTTTTCAAAAAAACCTAAAATTGGCTCTAGTTCCTTAATAAGCCTCCAATCAAGAATCTAAGCGAAATTTGGAATCATTTTCAAATTTTTTAAAAAAAAACCTAAAATTGGCTCTAGTTCCTTAAATAAGCCTCCAATCAAGAATCTAAGCGAAATTTGGAATCATTTTCAAATTTTTATAAAAAAACCTAAAATTGGCTCTAGTTCCTTAAATAAGCCTCCAATCAAGAATCTAAGCGAAATTTGGAATCATTTTCAAATTTTTCAAAAAAATATAAAATTGGCTCTAGTTCCTTAAATAAGCCTCCAATCAAGAATCTAAGCGAAATTTGGAATCATTTTCAAAATTTTTTCAAAAAAAACCTAAAATTGGCTCTAGTTCCTTAAATAAGCCTCCAATCAAGAATCTAAGCGAAATTTGGAATCATTTTCAAATTTTTTCAAAAAAACCTAAAATTGGCTCTAGTTCCTTAAATAAGCCTCCAATCAAGAATCTAAGCGAAATTTGGAATCATTTTCAAATTTTTTCAAAAAAAACCTAAAATTGGCTCTAGTTCCTTAAATAAGCCTCCAATCAAGAATCTAAGCGAAATTTGGAATCATTTTCAAAATTTTATCAAAATAAACCTAAAATTGGCTCTAGTTCCTTAAATAAGCCTCCAATCAAGAATCTAAGCGAAATTTGGAATCATTTTCAAAATTTTATAAAATAAACCTAAAATTGGCTCTAGTTCCTTAAATAAGCCTCCAATCAAGAATCTAAGCGAAATTGGAATCATTTTCGAAATTTTTTCAAAAAAAACCTAAAATTGGCTCTAGTTCCTTAAATAAGCCTCCAATCAAGAATCTAAGCGAAATTTGGAATCATTTTCGAAATTTTATAAAAAAACCTAAAAATTGGCTCTAGTTCCTTAAATAAGCCTCCAATCAAGAATCTAAGCGAAATTTGGAATCATTTTCAAAATTTTATAAATAAAACCTAAAATTGGCTCTAGTTCCTTAAATAAGCCTCCAATCAAGAATCTAAGCGAAATTTGGAATCATTTTCAAAATTTTTTCAAAAAAACCTAAAATTGGCTCTAGTTCCTTAAATAAGCCTCCAATCAAGAATCTAAGCGAAATTTGGAATCATTTTCAAAATTTTTTCAAAAAAAACCTAAAATTGGCTCTAGTTCCTTAAATAAGCCTCCAATCAAGAATCTAAGCGAAATTTGGAATCATTTTCAAATTTTTCAAAAAAACCTAAAATTGGCTCTAGTTCCTTAAATAAGCCTCCAATCAAGAATCTAAGCGAAATTTGGAATCATTTTCAAATTTTTTCAAAAAAACCTAAAATTGGCTCTAGTTCCTTAAATAAGCCTCCAATCAAGAATCTAAGCGAAATTTGGAATCATTTTCAAAATTTTTAAAAAAAAACCTAAAATTGGCTCTAGTTCCTTAAATAAGCCTCCAATCAAGAATCTAAGCGAAATTTGGAATCATTTTCAAATTTTTTAAAAAAACCTAAAATTGGCTCTAGTTCCTTAAATAAGCCTCCAATCAAGAATCTAAGCGAAATTTGGAATCATTTTCAAATTTTTTCAAAAAAACCTAAAATTGGCTCTAGTTCCTTAAATAAGCCTCCAATCAAGAATCTAAGCGAAATTTGGAATCATTTTCAAATTTTTTCTAAATAAACCTAAAATTGGGCTCTAGTTCCTTAAATAGGCCTCCAATCAAAAATCTAAGCGAAATTTGTGATCATTTTCAATTTTTTATAAATAAACCTAAAATTGGCTCTAGTTCCTTAATAAGCCTCCAATCAAGAATCTAAGCGAAATTTGTGATCATTTTCAATTTTTTAAAATAAACCTAAAATTGGCTCTAGTTCCTTAAATAGGCCTCCAATCAAGAATCTAAGCGAAATTTGTGATCATTTTCAATTTTTTTATAAAATAAACTAAAATTGGCTCTAGTTCCTTAAATAGCCTCCAATCAAGAATCTAAGCGAAATTTGTGATCATTTTCAATTTTTTTAAAATAAACCTAAAATTGGCTCTAGTTCCTTAAATAGGCCTCCAATCAAGAATCTAAGCGAAATTTGTGATCATTTTCAATTTTTTATAAAATAAACCTAAAATTGGCTCTAGTTCCTTAAATAAGCCTCCAATCAAGAATCTAAGCGAAATTTGTGATCATTTTCAATTTTTTTAAAATAAACCTAAAATGGCTCTAGTTCCTTAAATAAGCCTCCAATCAAGAATCTAAGCGAAATTTGTGATCATTTTCAAATTTTAAAAAAAAACCTAAAATTGGCTCTAGTTCCTTAAATAAGCCTCCAATCAAGAATCTAAGCGAAATTTGGAATCATTTTCAAATTTTTTCAAAAAAAACCTAAAATTGGCTCTAGTTCCTTAAATAAGCCTCCAATCAAGAATCTAAGCGAATTTGGAATCATTTTCAAATTTTTCAAAAAAAACCTAAAATTGGCTCTAGTTCCTTAAATAAGCCTCCAATCAAGAATCTAAGCGAAATTTGGAATCATTTTCAAAATTTTTCAAAAAAAACCTAAAATTGGCTCTAGTTCCTTAAATAAGCCTCCAATCAAGAATCTAAGCGAAATTTGGAATCATTTTCAAATTTTTTCAAAAAAAACATAAAATTGGCTCTAGTTCCTTAAATAAGCCTCCAATCAAGAATCTAAGCGAAATTTGGAATCATTTTCAAAATTTTAAAAAAAAAACTAAAATTGGCTCTAGTTCCTTAAATAAGCCTCCAATCAAGAATCTAAGCGAAATTTGGAATCATTTTCAAATTTTTTAAAATAAACCTAAAATTGGCTCTAGTTCCTTAAATAAGCCTCCAATCAAGAATCTAAGCGAAATTTGGAATCATTTTCAAATTTTTAAAAAAAACCTAAAATTGGCTCTAGTTCCTTAAATAAGCCTCCAATCAAGAATCTAAGCGAAATTTGGAATCATTTTCAAATTTTTATAAAAAAACCTAAAATTGGCTCTAGTTCCTTAAATAAGCCTCCAATCAAGAATCTAAGCGAAATTTGGAATCATTTTCAAATTTTTTAAAAAAAACCTAAAATTGGCTCTAGTTCCTTAAATAAGCCTCCAATCAAGAATCTAAGCGAAATTTGGAATCATTTTCAAATTTTTTAAAAAAAACCTAAAATTGGCTCTAGTTCCTTAAATAAGCCTCCAATCAAGAATCTAAGCGAAATTTGGAATCATTTTCAAATTTTTATAAAATAAACCTAAAATTGGCTCTAGTTCCTTAAATAAGCCTCCAATCAAGAATCTAAGCGAAATTTGGAATCATTTTCAAATTTTTTAAAAAAAACCTAAAATTGGCTCTAGTTCCTTAAATAAGCCTCCAATCAAGAATCTAAGCGAAATTTGGAATCATTTTCAAATTTTTTAAAAAAACCTAAAATTGGCTCTAGTTCCTTAAATAAGCCTCCAATCAAGAATCTAAGCGAAATTTGGAATCATTTTCAAATTTTTCAAAAAAAACCTAAAATTGGCTCTAGTTCCTTAAATAAGCCTCCAATCAAGAATCTAAGCGAAATTTGGAATCATTTTCAAATTTTTTCAAAAAAAACCTAAAATTGGCTCTAGTTCCTTAAATAAGCCTCCAATCAAGAATCTAAGCGAAATTTGGAATCATTTTCAAATTTTTTAAAAAAAACTAAAATTGGCTCTAGTTCCTTAAATAAGCCTCCAATCAAGAATCTAAGCGAAATTTGGAATCATTTTCAAATTTTTTCAAAAAAACCTAAAATTGGCTCTAGTTCCTTAAATAAGCCTCCAATCAAGAATCTAAGCGAAATTTGGAATCATTTTCAAATTTTTTCAAAAAAACCTAAAATTGGCTCTAGTTCCTTAAATAAGCCTCCAATCAAGAATCTAAGCGAAATTTGGAATCATTTTCAAATTTTTTCAAAAAAACCTAAAATTGGCTCTAGTTCCTTAAATAAGCCTCCAATCAAGAATCTAAGCGAAATTTGGAATCATTTTCAAATTTTTTCAAAAAAACCTAAAATTGGCTCTAGTTCCTTAAATAAGCCTCCAATCAAGAATCTAAGCGAAATTTGGAATCATTTTCAAATTTTTTCAAAAAAACCTAAAATTGGCTCTAGTTCCTTAAATAAGCCTCCAATCAAGAATCTAAGCGAAATTTGGAATCATTTTCAAATTTTTTCAAAAAAACCTAAAATTGGCTCTAGTTCCTTAAATAAGCCTCCAATCAAGAATCTAAGCGAAATTTGGAATCATTTTCAAATTTTTTCAAAAAAACCTAAAATTGGCTCTAGTTCCTTAAATAAGCCTCCAATCAAGAATCTAAGCGAAATTTGGAATCATTTTCAAATTTTTTCAAAAAAACCTAAAATTGGCTCTAGTTCCTTAAATAAGCCTCCAATCAAGAATCTAAGCGAAATTTGGAATCATTTTCAATTTTTTCAAAAAAACTAAAATTGGCTCTAGTTCCTTAAATAAGCCTCCAATCAAGAATCTAAGCGAAATTTGGAATCATTTTCAAATTTTTTCAAAAAAACCTAAAATTGGCTCTAGTTCCTTAAATAAGCCTCCAATCAAGAATCTAAGCGAAATTTGGAATCATTTTCAAATTTTTTCAAAAAAACCTAAAATTGGCTCTAGTTCCTTAAATAAGCCTCCAATCAAGAATCTAAGCGAAATTTGGAATCATTTTCAAAATTTTTTCAAAAAAACCTAAAATTGGCTCTAGTTCCTTAAATAAGCCTCCAATCAAGAATCTAAGCGAAATTTGGAATCATTTTCAAATTTTTTAAAAAAAACCTAAAATTGGCTCTAGTTCCTTAAATAAGCCTCCAATCAAGAATCTAAGCGAAATTTGGAATCATTTTCAAATTTTTTAAAAAAACCTAAAATTGGCTCTAGTTCCTTAAATAAGCCTCCAATCAAGAATCTAAGCGAAATTTGGAATCATTTTCAAATTTTTTAAAAAAAACCTAAAATTGGCTCTAGTTCCTTAAATAAGCCTCCAATCAAGAATCTAAGCGAAATTTGGATCATTTTCAAATTTTTTAAAATAAACCTAAAATTGGCTCTAGTTCCTTAAATAAGCCTCCAATCAAGAATCTAAGCGAAATTTGGATCATTTTCAAATTTTTTCAAAAAAACCTAAAATTGGCTCTAGTTCCTTAAATAAGCCTCCAATCAAGAATCTAAGCGAAATTTGGAATCATTTTCAAATTTTTTCAAAAAAACCTAAAATTGGCTCTAGTTCCTTAAATAAGCCTCCATCAAGACCTAAGCGAATTGGAATCATTTCGAAAAATTTTTCAAAAAAACCTAAAATTGGCTCTAGTTTCCTTAAATAAGCCTCCAATCAAGAATCTAAGCGAAATGGGAATCATTTCAAAATTACAAAAACAAACCTTAAAATTGGCTTCTAGTTCCTTAAATAAGCTCCAATCAAGAATCTAAGCGAAATTGGAATCATTTTCGAAATTTTTTCAAATAACCTAAAATTGCTCTAGTTCCTTAAAATTAAGCTCAATCAAGAATGTAAGCGAAATTTGAATCATTTTCGAAAATTTTTTCAAAAAAACCTAAAATTGGCTCTAGTTTCCTTAAATAAGCCTCCAATCAAGAATCTAAGCGAAATTTGGAATCATTTGCGAAATTTTTTCAAATAAACCTAAAATTGCTCTAGTTCCTTAAATAAGCCTCCAATCAAGAATCTAAGCAGAAATTTGGAATCATTTTTCGAAAATTTTTTAAATGAAACCTTAAAACTTGGCTTCTCGTTCCTTTAGATAAGCCTCCCAATCAAGAATCTACAGCGAAATTTGGGAATCATGTTTTCGAAATTTTTAAAAAAAATCCTAAAATTGGCTCTAGTTCCTTAAATAAGCCTCCAATCAAGAATCTAAGCGAAATTTGGAATCATTTTCAAATTTTTTCAAAAAAACCTAAAATTGGCTCTAGTTCCTTAAATAAGCCTCCAATCAAGAATCTAAGCGAAATTTGGAATCATTTTCAAATTTTTTAAAAAAAACCTAAAATTGGCTCTAGTTCCTTAAATAAGCCTCCAATCAAGAATCTAAGCGAAATTTGGAATCATTTTCAAATTTTTTCAAAAAAACCTAAAATTGGCTCTAGTTCCTTAAATAAGCCTCCAATCAAGAATCTAAGCGAAATTTGGAATCATTTTCAAATTTTTTCAAAAAAACCTAAAATTGGCTCTAGTTCCTTAAATAAGCCTCCAATCAAGAATCTAAGCGAAATTTGGAATCATTTTCAAATTTTTTCAAAAAAACCTAAAATTGGCTCTAGTTCCTTAAATAAGCCTCCAATCAAGAATCTAAGCGAAATTTGGAATCATTTTCAAATTTTTCAAAAAAACCTAAAATTGGCTCTAGTTCCTTAAATAAGCCTCCAATCAAGAATCTAAGCGAAATTTGGAATCATTTTCAAATTTTTTCAAAAAAACCTAAAATTGGCTCTAGTTCCTTAAATAAGCCTCCAATCAAGAATCTAAGCGAAATTTGGAATCATTTTCAAATTTTTTCAAAAAAACCTAAAATTGGCTCTAGTTCCTTAAATAAGCCTCCAATCAAGAATCTAAGCGAAATTTGGAATCATTTTCAAATTTTTTCAAAAAAACCTAAAATTGGCTCTAGTTCCTTAAATAAGCCTCCAATCAAGAATCTAAGCGAAATTTGGAATCATTTTCAAATTTTTCAAAAAAACCTAAAATTGGCTCTAGTTCCTTAAATAAGCCTCCAATCAAGAATCTAAGCGAAATTTGGAATCATTTTCAAATTTTTTCAAAAAAACCTAAAATTGGCTCTAGTTCCTTAAATAAGCCTCCAATCAAGAATCTAAGCGAAATTTGGAATCATTTTCAAATTTTTTCAAAAAAACCTAAAATTGGCTCTAGTTCCTTAAATAAGCCTCCAATCAAGAATCTAAGCGAAATTTGGAATCATTTTCAAATTTTTTCAAAAAAACCTAAAATTGGCTCTAGTTCCTTAAATAAGCCTCCAATCAAGAATCTAAGCGAAATTTGGAATCATTTTCAAATTTTTTCAAAAAAACCTAAAATTGGCTCTAGTTCCTTAAATAAGCCTCCAATCAAGAATCTAAGCGAAATTTGGAATCATTTTCGAAATTTTTTCAAAAAAACCTAAAATTGGCTCTAGTTCCTTAAATAAGCCTCCAATCAAGAATCTAAGCGAAATTTGGAATCATTTTCAAATTTTTTCAAAAAAACCTAAAATTGGCTCTAGTTCCTTAAATAAGCCTCCAATCAAGAATCTAAGCGAAATTTGGAATCATTTTCAAATTTTTTAAAAAAAACCTAAAATTGGCTCTAGTTCCTTAAATAAGCCTCCAATCAAGAATCTAAGCGAAATTTGGAATCATTTTCAAATTTTTTCAAAAAAACCTAAAATTGGCTCTAGTTCCTTAAATAAGCCTCCAATCAAGAATCTAAGCGAAATTTGGAATCATTTTCAAATTTTTTCAAAAAAACCTAAAATTGGCTCTAGTTCCTTAAATAAGCCTCCAATCAAGAATCTAAGCGAAATTTGGAATCATTTTCAAATTTTTTCAAAAAAAACCTAAAATTGGCTCTAGTTCCTTAAATAAGCCTCCAATCAAGAATCTAAGCGAAATTTGGAATCATTTTCAAATTTTTTCAAAAAAACCTAAAATTGGCTCTAGTTCCTTAAATAAGCCTCCAATCAAGAATCTAAGCGAAATTTGGAATCATTTTCAAATTTTTTCAAAAAAACCTAAAATTGGCTCTAGTTCCTTAAATAAGCCTCCAATCAAGAATCTAAGCGAAATTTGGAATCATTTTCAAATTTTTTTCAAAAAAACCTAAAATTGGCTCTAGTTCCTTAAATAAGCCTCCAATCAAGAATCTAAGCGAAATTTGGAATCATTTTCAATCAAGAATCTAAGCGAAATTTGGAATCATTTTCAAATTTTTCAAAAAACCTAAAATTGGCTCTAGTTCCTTAAATAAGCCTCCAATCAAGAATCTAAGCGAAATTTGGAATCATTTTCAAATTTTTTCAAAAAAAAATAAAATTGGCTCTAGTTCCTTAAATAAGCCTCCAATCAAGAATCTAAGCGAAATTTGGAATCATTTTCAAATTTTTTTTCAAAAAAAAAACCTAAAATTGGCTCTAGTTCCTTAAATAAGCCTCCAATCAAGAATCTAAGCGAAATTTGGAATCATTTTCAAAATTTTTTCAAAAAAAAACCTAAAATTGGCTCTAGTTCCTTAAATAAGCCTCCAATCAAGAATCTAAGCGAAATTTGGAATCATTTTCGAAATTTTTTCAAAAAAACCTAAAATTGGCTCTAGTTCCTTAAATAAGCCTCCAATCAAGAATCTAAGCGAAATTTGGAATCATTTTCAAATTTTTTCAAAAAAACCTAAAATTGGCTCTAGTTCCTTAAATAAGCCTCCAATCAAGAATCTAAGCGAAATTTGGAATCATTTTCGAAATTTTTTCAAAAAAACCTAAAATTGGCTCTAGTTCCTTAAATAAGCCTCCAATCAAGAATCTAAGCGAAATTTGGAATCATTTTCGAAATTTTTTCAAAAAAACCTAAAATTGGCTCTAGTTCCTTAAATAAGCCTCCAATCAAGAATCTAAGCGAAATTTGGAATCATTTTCAAATTTTTTCAAAAAAACCTAAAATTGGCTCTAGTTCCTTAAATAAGCCTCCAATCAAGAATCTAAGCGAAATTTGGAATCATTTTCGAAATTTTTTCAAAAAAACCTAAAATTGGCTCTAGTTCCTTAAATAAGCCTCCAATCAAGAATCTAAGCGAAATTTGGAATCATTTTCAAATTTTTTCAAAAAAACCTAAAATTGGCTCTAGTTCCTTAAATAAGCCTCCAATCAAGAATCTAAGCGAAATTTGGAATCATTTTCGAAATTTTTTCAAAAAAACCTAAAATTGGCTCTAGTTCCTTAAATAAGCCTCCAATCAAGAATCTAAGCGAAATTTGGAATCATTTTCAAATTTTTCAAAAAAACCTAAAATTGGCTCTAGTTCCTTAAATAAGCCTCCAATCAAGAATCTAAGCGAAATTTGGAATCATTTTCAAATTTTTTCAAAAAAACCTAAAATTGGCTCTAGTTCCTTAAATAAGCCTCCAATCAAGAATCTAAGCGAAATTTGGAATCATTTTCAAATTTTTTCAAAAAAACCTAAAATTGGCTCTAGTTCCTTAAATAAGCCTCCAATCAAGAATCTAAGCGAAATTTGGAATCATTTTCAAATTTTTTCAAAAAAACCTAAAATTGGCTCTAGTTCCTTAAATAAGCCTCCAATCAAGAATCTAAGCGAAATTTGGAATCATTTTCGAAATTTTTTCAAAAAAACCTAAAATTGGCTCTAGTTCCTTAAATAAGCCTCCAATCAAGAATCTAAGCGAAATTTGGAATCATTTTCAAATTTTTTCAAAAAAAACCTAAAATTGGCTCTAGTTCCTTAAATAAGCCTCCAATCAAGAATCTAAGCGAAATTTGGAATCATTTTCGAAATTTTTTCAAAAAAACCTAAAATTGGCTCTAGTTCCTTAAATAAGCCTCCAATCAAGAATCTAAGCGAAATTTGGAATCATTTTCGAAATTTTTTCAAAAAAACCTAAAATTGGCTCTAGTTCCTTAAATAAGCCTCCAATCAAGAATCTAAGCGAAATTTGGAATCATTTTCAAATTTTTTCAAAAAAACCTAAAATTGGCTCTAGTTCCTTAAATAAGCCTCCAATCAAGAATCTAAGCGAAATTTGGAATCATTTTCAAATTTTTTCAAAAAAACCTAAAATTGGCTCTAGTTCCTTAAATAAGCCTCCAATCAAGAATCTAAGCGAAATTTGGAATCATTTTCAAATTTTTTCAAAAAAACCTAAAATTGGCTCTAGTTCCTTAAATAAGCCTCCAATCAAGAATCTAAGCGAAATTTGGAATCATTTTCAAATTTTTTCAAAAAAACCTAAAATTGGCTCTAGTTCCTTAAATAAGCCTCCAATCAAGAATCTAAGCGAAATTTGGAATCATTTTCAAATTTTTTCAAAAAAACCTAAAATTGGCTCTAGTTCCTTAAATAAGCCTCCAATCAAGAATCTAAGCGAAATTTGGAATCATTTTCAAATTTTTTCAAAAAAACCTAAAATTGGCTCTAGTTCCTTAAATAAGCCTCCAATCAAGAATCTAAGCGAAATTTGGAATCATTTTCAAATTTTTTCAAAAAAACCTAAAATTGGCTCTAGTTCCTTAAATAAGCCTCCAATCAAGAATCTAAGCGAAATTTGGAATCATTTTCAAATTTTTTCAAAAAAACCTAAAATTGGCTCTAGTTCCTTAAATAAGCCTCCAATCAAGAATCTAAGCGAAATTTGGAATCATTTTCAAATTTTTTCAAAAAAACCTAAAATTGGCTCTAGTTCCTTAAATAAGCCTCCAATCAAGAATCTAAGCGAAATTTGGAATCATTTTCAAAATTTTTTCAAAAAAACCTAAAATTGGCTCTAGTTCCTTAAATAAGCCTCCAATCAAGAATCTAAGCGAAATTTGGAATCATTTTCAAATTTTTTCAAAAAAACCTAAAATTGGCTCTAGTTCCTTAAATAAGCCTCCAATCAAGAATCTAAGCGAAATTTGGAATCATTTTCAAATTTTTTCAAAAAAACCTAAAATTGGCTCTAGTTCCTTAAATAAGCCTCCAATCAAGAATCTAAGCGAAATTTGGAATCATTTTCAAATTTTTTCAAAAAAACCTAAAATTGGCTCTAGTTCCTTAAATAAGCCTCCAATCAAGAATCTAAGCGAAATTTGGAATCATTTTCAAATTTTTTCAAAAAAACCTAAAATTGGCTCTAGTTCCTTAAATAAGCCTCCAATCAAGAATCTAAGCGAAATTTGGAATCATTTTCAAATTTTTTCAAAAAAACCTAAAATTGGCTCTAGTTCCTTAAATAAGCCTCCAATCAAGAATCTAAGCGAAATTTGGAATCATTTTCAAATTTTTTCAAAAAAACCTAAAATTGGCTCTAGTTCCTTAAATAAGCCTCCAATCAAGAATCTAAGCGAAATTTGGAATCATTTTCAAATTTTTTCAAAAAAACCTAAAATTGGCTCTAGTTCCTTAAATAAGCCTCCAATCAAGAATCTAAGCGAAATTTGGAATCATTTTCAAATTTTTTCAAAAAAACCTAAAATTGGCTCTAGTTCCTTAAATAAGCCTCCAATCAAGAATCTAAGCGAAATTTGGAATCATTTTCAAATTTTTTCAAAAAAACCTAAAATTGGCTCTAGTTCCTTAAATAAGCCTCCAATCAAGAATCTAAGCGAAATTTGGAATCATTTTCAAATTTTTCAAAAAAAACCTAAAATTGGCTCTAGTTCCTTAAATAAGCCTCCAATCAAGAATCTAAGCGAAATTTGGAATCATTTTCAAATTTTTTCAAAAAAACCTAAAATTGGCTCTAGTTCCTTAAATAAGCCTCCAATCAAGAATCTAAGCGAAATTTGGAATCATTTTCAAATTTTTTCAAAAAAACCTAAAATTGGCTCTAGTTCCTTAAATAAGCCTCCAATCAAGAATCTAAGCGAAATTTGGAATCATTTTCGAAATTTTTTCAAAAAAACCTAAAATTGGCTCTAGTTCCTTAAATAAGCCTCCAATCAAGAATCTAAGCGAAATTTGGAATCATTTTCAAATTTTTCAAAAAAACCTAAAATTGGCTCTAGTTCCTTAAATAAGCCTCCAATCAAGAATCTAAGCGAAATTTGGAATCATTTTCAAATTTTTTCAAAAAAACCTAAAATTGGCTCTAGTTCCTTAAATAAGCCTCCAATCAAGAATCTAAGCGAAATTTGGAATCATTTTCAAATTTTTCAAAAAAAACCTAAAATTGGCTCTAGTTCCTTAAATAAGCCTCCAATCAAGAATCTAAGCGAAATTTGGAATCATTTTCAAATTTTTTCAAAAAAACCTAAAATTGGCTCTAGTTCCTTAAATAAGCCTCCAATCAAGAATCTAAGCGAAATTTGGAATCATTTTCAAAATTTTTTCAAAAAAACCTAAAATTGGCTCTAGTTCCTTAAATAAGCCTCCAATCAAGAATCTAAGCGAAATTTGGAATCATTTTCAAATTTTTTCAAAAAAACCTAAAATTGGCTCTAGTTCCTTAAATAAGCCTCCAATCAAGAATCTAAGCGAAATTTGGAATCATTTTCAAATTTTTTCAAAAAAACCTAAAATTGGCTCTAGTTCCTTAAATAAGCCTCCAATCAAGAATCTAAGCGAAATTTGGAATCATTTTCAAAATTTTTTCAAAAAAACCTAAAATTGGCTCTAGTTCCTTAAATAAGCCTCCAATCAAGAATCTAAGCGAAATTTGGAATCATTTTCAAATTTTTTCAAAAAAACCTAAAATTGGCTCTAGTTCCTTAAATAAGCCTCCAATCAAGAATCTAAGCGAAATTTGGAATCATTTTCAAATTTTTTCAAAAAAACCTAAAATTGGCTCTAGTTCCTTAAATAAGCCTCCAATCAAGAATCTAAGCGAAATTTGGAATCATTTTCAAATTTTTTCAAAAAAACCTAAAATTGGCTCTAGTTCCTTAAATAAGCCTCCAATCAAGAATCTAAGCGAAATTTGGAATCATTTTCAAATTTTTTCAAAAAAACCTAAAATTGGCTCTAGTTCCTTAAATAAGCCTCCAATCAAGAATCTAAGCGAAATTTGGAATCATTTTCAAATTTTTTCAAAAAAACCTAAAATTGGCTCTAGTTCCTTAAATAAGCCTCCAATCAAGAATCTAAGCGAAATTTGGAATCATTTTCAAATTTTTTCAAAAAAACCTAAAATTGGCTCTAGTTCCTTAAATAAGCCTCCAATCAAGAATCTAAGCGAAATTTGGAATCATTTTCAAATTTTTTCAAAAAAACCTAAAATTGGCTCTAGTTCCTTAAATAAGCCTCCAATCAAGAATCTAAGCGAAATTTGGAATCATTTTCAAATTTTTTCAAAAAAACCTAAAATTGGCTCTAGTTCCTTAAATAAGCCTCCAATCAAGAATCTAAGCGAAATTTGGAATCATTTTCAAATTTTTTCAAAAAAACCTAAAATTGGCTCTAGTTCCTTAAATAAGCCTCCAATCAAGAATCTAAGCGAAATTTGGAATCATTTTCAAATTTTTTCAAAAAAACCTAAAATTGGCTCTAGTTCCTTAAATAAGCCTCCAATCAAGAATCTAAGCGAAATTTGGAATCATTTTCAAATTTTTTCAAAAAAACCTAAAATTGGCTCTAGTTCCTTAAATAAGCCTCCAATCAAGAATCTAAGCGAAATTTGGAATCATTTTCAAATTTTTTCAAAAAAACCTAAAATTGGCTCTAGTTCCTTAAATAAGCCTCCAATCAAGAATCTAAGCGAAATTTGGAATCATTTTCAAAATTTTTTCAAAAAAACCTAAAATTGGCTCTAGTTCCTTAAATAAGCCTCCAATCAAGAATCTAAGCGAAATTTGGAATCATTTTCAAATTTTTTCAAAAAAACCTAAAATTGGCTCTAGTTCCTTAAATAAGCCTCCAATCAAGAATCTAAGCGAAATTTGGAATCATTTTCAAATTTTTTCAAAAAAACCTAAAATTGGCTCTAGTTCCTTAAATAAGCCTCCAATCAAGAATCTAAGCGAAATTTGGAATCATTTTCAAATTTTTTCAAAAAAACCTAAAATTGGCTCTAGTTCCTTAAATAAGCCTCCAATCAAGAATCTAAGCGAAATTTGGAATCATTTTCAAATTTTTTCAAAAAAACCTAAAATTGGCTCTAGTTCCTTAAATAAGCCTCCAATCAAGAATCTAAGCGAAATTTGGAATCATTTTCAAATTTTTTCAAAAAAACCTAAAATTGGCTCTAGTTCCTTAAATAAGCCTCCAATCAAGAATCTAAGCGAAATTTGGAATCATTTTCAAATTTTTTCAAAAAAACCTAAAATTGGCTCTAGTTCCTTAAATAAGCCTCCAATCAAGAATCTAAGCGAAATTTGGAATCATTTTCAAAATTTTTTCAAAAAAACCTAAAATTGGCTCTAGTTCCTTAAATAAGCCTCCAATCAAGAATCTAAGCGAAATTTGGAATCATTTTCAAAATTTTTTCAAAAAAACCTAAAATTGGCTCTAGTTCCTTAAATAAGCCTCCAATCAAGAATCTAAGCGAAATTTGGAATCATTTTCAAATTTTTTCAAAAAAACCTAAAATTGGCTCTAGTTCCTTAAATAAGCCTCCAATCAAGAATCTAAGCGAAATTTGGAATCATTTTCAAATTTTTTCAAAAAAACCTAAAATTGGCTCTAGTTCCTTAAATAAGCCTCCAATCAAGAATCTAAGCGAAATTTGGAATCATTTTCAAATTTTTTCAAAAAAACCTAAAATTGGCTCTAGTTCCTTAAATAAGCCTCCAATCAAGAATCTAAGCGAAATTTGGAATCATTTTCAAAATTTTTTCAAAAAAACCTAAAATTGGCTCTAGTTCCTTAAATAAGCCTCCAATCAAGAATCTAAGCGAAATTTGGAATCATTTTCAAATTTTTTCAAAAAAACCTAAAATTGGCTCTAGTTCCTTAAATAAGCCTCCAATCAAGAATCTAAGCGAAATTTGGAATCATTTTCAAAATTTTTTCAAAAAAACCTAAAATTGGCTCTAGTTCCTTAAATAAGCCTCCAATCAAGAATCTAAGCGAAATTTGGAATCATTTTCAAATTTTTTCAAAAAAACCTAAAATTGGCTCTAGTTCCTTAAATAAGCCTCCAATCAAGAATCTAAGCGAAATTTGGAATCATTTTCAAATTTTTTCAAAAAAACCTAAAATTGGCTCTAGTTCCTTAAATAAGCCTCCAATCAAGAATCTAAGCGAAATTTGGAATCATTTTCAAATTTTTCAAAAAAACCTAAAATTGGCTCTAGTTCCTTAAATAAGCCTCCAATCAAGAATCTAAGCGAAATTTGGAATCATTTTCAAATTTTTCAAAAAAACCTAAAATTGGCTCTAGTTCCTTAAATAAGCCTCCAATCAAGAATCTAAGCGAAATTTGGAATCATTTTCAAATTTTTTCAAAAAAACCTAAAATTGGCTCTAGTTCCTTAAATAAGCCTCCAATCAAGAATCTAAGCGAAATTTGGAATCATTTTCAAATTTTTTCAAAAAAACCTAAAATTGGCTCTAGTTCCTTAAATAAGCCTCCAATCAAGAATCTAAGCGAAATTTGGAATCATTTTCAAATTTTTTCAAAAAAACCTAAAATTGGCTCTAGTTCCTTAAATAAGCCTCCAATCAAGAATCTAAGCGAAATTTGGAATCATTTTCAAATTTTTCAAAAAAACCTAAAATTGGCTCTAGTTCCTTAAATAAGCCTCCAATCAAGAATCTAAGCGAAATTTGGAATCATTTTCAAATTTTTTCAAAAAAACCTAAAATTGGCTCTAGTTCCTTAAATAAGCCTCCAATCAAGAATCTAAGCGAAATTTGGAATCATTTTCAAATTTTTTCAAAAAAACCTAAAATTGGCTCTAGTTCCTTAAATAAGCCTCCAATCAAGAATCTAAGCGAAATTTGGAATCATTTTCAAATTTTTCAAAAAAAACCTAAAATTGGCTCTAGTTCCTTAAATAAGCCTCCAATCAAGAATCTAAGCGAAATTTGGAATCATTTTCAAAATTTTTCAAAAAAAACATAAAATTGGCTCTAGTTCCTTAAATAAGCCTCCAATCAAGAATCTAAGCGAAATTTGGAATCATTTTCAAAATTTTTCAAAAAAAACCTAAAATTGGCTCTAGTTCCTTAAATAAGCCTCCAATCAAGAATCTAAGCGAAATTTGGAATCATTTTCAAAATTTTTCAAAAAAAACCTAAAATTGGCTCTAGTTCCTTAAATAAGCCTCCAATCAAGAATCTAAGCGAAATTTGGAATCATTTTCAAAATTTTTTCAAAAAAACCTAAAATTGGCTCTAGTTCCTTAAATAAGCCTCCAATCAAGAATCTAAGCGAAATTTGGAATCATTTTCAAATTTTTCAAAAAAACCTAAAATTGGCTCTAGTTCCTTAAATAAGCCTCCAATCAAGAATCTAAGCGAAATTTGGAATCATTTTCAAAATTTTTCAAAAAAAACTAAAATTGGCTCTAGTTCCTTAAATAAGCCTCCAATCAAGAATCTAAGCGAAATTTGGAATCATTTTCAAAATTTTTCAAAAAAACCTAAAATTGGCTCTAGTTCCTTAAATAAGCCTCCAATCAAGAATCTAAGCGAAATTTGGAATCATTTTCAAAATTTTTTCAAAAAAACCTAAAATTGGCTCTAGTTCCTTAAATAAGCCTCCAATCAAGAATCTAAGCGAAATTTGGAATCATTTTCAAATTTTTTCAAAAAAACCTAAAATTGGCTCTAGTTCCTTAAATAAGCCTCCAATCAAGAATCTAAGCGAAATTTGGAATCATTTTCAAATTTTTCAAAAAAACCTAAAATTGGCTCTAGTTCCTTAAATAAGCCTCCAATCAAGAATCTAAGCGAAATTTGGAATCATTTTCGAAATTTTTTCAAAAAAACCTAAAATTGGCTCTAGTTCCTTAAATAAGCCTCCAATCAAGAATCTAAGCGAAATTTGGAATCATTTTCAAATTTTTTCAAAAAAAACCTAAAATTGGCTCTAGTTCCTTAAATAAGCCTCCAATCAAGAATCTAAGCGAAATTTGGAATCATTTTCGAAATTTTTTCAAAAAAACCTAAAATTGGCTCTAGTTCCTTAAATAAGCCTCCAATCAAGAATCTAAGCGAAATTTGGAATCATTTTCAAATTTTTCAAAAAAACCTAAAATTGGCTCTAGTTCCTTAAATAAGCCTCCAATCAAGAATCTAAGCGAAATTTGGAATCATTTTCGAAATTTTTTCAAAAAAACCTAAAATTGGCTCTAGTTCCTTAAATAAGCCTCCAATCAAGAATCTAAGCGAAATTTGGAATCATTTTCGAAATTTTTTCAAAAAAACCTAAAATTGGCTCTAGTTCCTTAAATAAGCCTCCAATCAAGAATCTAAGCGAAATTTGGAATCATTTTCAAATTTTTTCAAAAAAACCTAAAATTGGCTCTAGTTCCTTAAATAAGCCTCCAATCAAGAATCTAAGCGAAATTTGGAATCATTTTCGAAATTTTTTCAAAAAAACCTAAAATTGGCTCTAGTTCCTTAAATAAGCCTCCAATCAAGAATCTAAGCGAAATTTGGAATCATTTTCAAATTTTTTCAAAAAAACCTAAAATTGGCTCTAGTTCCTTAAATAAGCCTCCAATCAAGAATCTAAGCGAAATTTGGAATCATTTTCAAATTTTTTCAAAAAAACCTAAAATTGGCTCTAGTTCCTTAAATAAGCCTCCAATCAAGAATCTAAGCGAAATTTGGAATCATTTTCAAATTTTTTCAAAAAAACCTAAAATTGGCTCTAGTTCCTTAAATAAGCCTCCAATCAAGAATCTAAGCGAAATTTGGAATCATTTTCGAAATTTTTTCAAAAAAACCTAAAATTGGCTCTAGTTCCTTAAATAAGCCTCCAATCAAGAATCTAAGCGAAATTTGGAATCATTTTCAAAATTTTTTCAAAAAAACCTAAAATTGGCTCTAGTTCCTTAAATAAGCCTCCAATCAAGAATCTAAGCGAAATTTGGAATCATTTTCAAATTTTTTCAAAAAAACCTAAAATTGGCTCTAGTTCCTTAAATAAGCCTCCAATCAAGAATCTAAGCGAAATTTGGAATCATTTTCAAATTTTTTCAAAAAAACCTAAAATTGGCTCTAGTTCCTTAAATAAGCCTCCAATCAAGAATCTAAGCGAAATTTGGAATCATTTTCGAAATTTTTTCAAAAAAACCTAAAATTGGCTCTAGTTCCTTAAATAAGCCTCCAATCAAGAATCTAAGCGAAATTTGGAATCATTTTCAAATTTTTTCAAAAAAACCTAAAATTGGCTCTAGTTCCTTAAATAAGCCTCCAATCAAGAATCTAAGCGAAATTTGGAATCATTTTCAAATTTTTTCAAAAAAACCTAAAATTGGCTCTAGTTCCTTAAATAAGCCTCCAATCAAGAATCTAAGCGAAATTTGGAATCATTTTCAAATTTTTTCAAAAAAACCTAAAATTGGCTCTAGTTCCTTAAATAAGCCTCCAATCAAGAATCTAAGCGAAATTTGGAATCATTTTCGAAATTTTTTCAAAAAAACCTAAAATTGGCTCTAGTTCCTTAAATAAGCCTCCAATCAAGAATCTAAGCGAAATTTGGAATCATTTTCAAATTTTTTCAAAAAAACCTAAAATTGGCTCTAGTTCCTTAAATAAGCCTCCAATCAAGAATCTAAGCGAAATTTGGAATCATTTTCGAAATTTTTTTCAAAAAAACCTAAAATTGGCTCTAGTTCCTTAAATAAGCCTCCAATCAAGAATCTAAGCGAAATTTGGAATCATTTTCAAATTTTTTCAAAAAAACCTAAAATTGGCTCTAGTTCCTTAAATAAGCCTCCAATCAAGAATCTAAGCGAAATTTGGAATCATTTTCGAAATTTTTTCAAAAAAACCTAAAATTGGCTCTAGTTCCTTAAATAAGCCTCCAATCAAGAATCTAAGCGAAATTTGGAATCATTTTCAAAATTTTTCAAAAAAACCTAAAATTGGCTCTAGTTCCTTAAATAAGCCTCCAATCAAGAATCTAAGCGAAATTTGGAATCATTTTCAAATTTTTTCAAAAAAACCTAAAATTGGCTCTAGTTCCTTAAATAAGCCTCCAATCAAGAATCTAAGCGAAATTTGGAATCATTTTCAAATTTTTCAAAAAAAACCTAAAATTGGCTCTAGTTCCTTAAATAAGCCTCCAATCAAGAATCTAAGCGAAATTTGGAATCATTTTCAAATTTTTTCAAAAAAAACCTAAAATTGGCTCTAGTTCCTTAAATAAGCCTCCAATCAAGAATCTAAGCGAAATTTGGAATCATTTTCAAATTTTTTCAAAAAAACCTAAAATTGGCTCTAGTTCCTTAAATAAGCCTCCAATCAAGAATCTAAGCGAAATTTGGAATCATTTTCGAAATTTTTTCAAAAAAACCTAAAATTGGCTCTAGTTCCTTAAATAAGCCTCCAATCAAGAATCTAAGCGAAATTTGGAATCATTTTCAAATTTTTTCAAAAAAACCTAAAATTGGCTCTAGTTCCTTAAATAAGCCTCCAATCAAGAATCTAAGCGAAATTTGGAATCATTTTCAAATTTTTTCAAAAAAACCTAAAATTGGCTCTAGTTCCTTAAATAAGCCTCCAATCAAGAATCTAAGCGAAATTTGGAATCATTTTCAAATTTTTTCAAAAAAACCTAAAATTGGCTCTAGTTCCTTAAATAAGCCTCCAATCAAGAATCTAAGCGAAATTTGGAATCATTTTCAAATTTTTTCAAAAAAACCTAAAATTGGCTCTAGTTCCTTAAATAAGCCTCCAATCAAGAATCTAAGCGAAATTTGGAATCATTTTCAAATTTTTTCAAAAAAACCTAAAATTGGCTCTAGTTCCTTAAATAAGCCTCCAATCAAGAATCTAAGCGAAATTTGGAATCATTTTCAAATTTTTTCAAAAAAACCTAAAATTGGCTCTAGTTCCTTAAATAAGCCTCCAATCAAGAATCTAAGCGAAATTTGGAATCATTTTCAAATTTTTTCAAAAAAACCTAAAATTGGCTCTAGTTCCTTAAATAAGCCTCCAATCAAGAATCTAAGCGAAATTTGGAATCATTTTCGAAATTTTTTCAAAAAAACCTAAAATTGGCTCTAGTTCCTTAAATAAGCCTCCAATCAAGAATCTAAGCGAAATTTGGAATCATTTTCAAATTTTTTCAAAAAAACCTAAAATTGGCTCTAGTTCCTTAAATAAGCCTCCAATCAAGAATCTAAGCGAAATTTGGAATCATTTTCAAAATTTTTTCAAAAAAACCTAAAATTGGCTCTAGTTCCTTAAATAAGCCTCCAATCAAGAATCTAAGCGAAATTTGGAATCATTTTCAAATTTTTTCAAAAAAAACCTAAAATTGGCTCTAGTTCCTTAAATAAGCCTCCAATCAAGAATCTAAGCGAAATTTGGAATCATTTTCGAAATTTTTTCAAAAAAACCTAAAATTGGCTCTAGTTCCTTAAATAAGCCTCCAATCAAGAATCTAAGCGAAATTTGGAATCATTTTCAAATTTTTTCAAAAAAACCTAAAATTGGCTCTAGTTCCTTAAATAAGCCTCCAATCAGAATCTAAGCGAAATTTGGAATCATTTCGAAATTTTTTCAAAAAAACCTAAAATTGGCTCTAGTTCCTTAAATAAGCCTCCAATCAAGAATCTAAGCGAAATTTGGAATCATTTTCGAAATTTTTTCAAAAAAACCTAAAATTGGCTCTAGTTCCTTAAATAAGCCTCCAATCAAGAATCTAAGCGAAATTTGGAATCATTTTCGAAATTTTTCAAAAAAAACCTAAAAATTGGCTCTAGTTCCTTAAATAAGCCTCCAATCAAGAATCTAAGCGAAATTTGGAATCATTTTCAAATTTTTCAAAAAAACCTAAAATTGGCTCTAGTTCCTTAAATAAGCCTCCAATCAAGAATCTAAGCGAAATTTGGAATCATTTTCGAAATTTTTTCAAAAAAACCTAAAATTGGCTCTAGTTCCTTAAATAAGCCTCCAATCAAGAATCTAAGCGAAATTTGGAATCATTTTCAAATTTTTTCAAAAAAACCTAAAATTGGCTCTAGTTCCTTAAATAAGCCTCCAATCAAGAATCTAAGCGAAATTTGGAATCATTTTCAAATTTTTTCAAAAAAACCTAAAATTGGCTCTAGTTCCTTAAATAAGCCTCCAATCAAGAATCTAAGCGAAATTTGGAATCATTTTCAAATTTTTTCAAAAAAAACCTAAAATTGGCTCTAGTTCCTTAAATAAGCCTCCAATCAAGAATCTAAGCGAAATTTGGAATCATTTTCAAATTTTTTCAAAAAAAACCTAAAATTGGCTCTAGTTCCTTAAATAAGCCTCCAATCAAGAATCTAAGCGAAATTTGGAATCATTTTCAAATTTTTTCAAAAAAACCTAAAATTGGCTCTAGTTCCTTAAATAAGCCTCCAATCAAGAATCTAAGCGAAATTTGGAATCATTTTCAAATTTTTTCAAAAAAAACCTAAAATTGGCTCTAGTTCCTTAAATAAGCCTCCAATCAAGAATCTAAGCGAAATTTGGAATCATTTTCAAATTTTTTCAAAAAAACCTAAAATTGGCTCTAGTTCCTTAAATAAGCCTCCAATCAAGAATCTAAGCGAAATTTGGAATCATTTTCAAATTTTTTCAAAAAAAACCTAAAATTGGCTCTAGTTCCTTAAATAAGCCTCCAATCAAGAATCTAAGCGAAATTTGGAATCATTTTCAAATTTTTCAAAAAAACCTAAAATTGGCTCTAGTTCCTTAAATAAGCCTCCAATCAAGAATCTAAGCGAAATTTGGAATCATTTTCGAAATTTTTTCAAAAAAACCTAAAATTGGCTCTAGTTCCTTAAATAAGCCTCCAATCAAGAATCTAAGCGAAATTTGGAATCATTTTCAAATTTTTTCAAAAAAACCTAAAATTGGCTCTAGTTCCTTAAATAAGCCTCCAATCAAGAATCTAAGCGAAATTTGGAATCATTTTCGAAATTTTTTCAAAAAAACCTAAAATTGGCTCTAGTTCCTTAAATAAGCCTCCAATCAAGAATCTAAGCGAAATTTGGAATCATTTTCGAAATTTTTCAAAAAAACCTAAAATTGGCTCTAGTTCCTTAAATAAGCCTCCAATCAAGAATCTAAGCGAAATTTGGAATCATTTTCAAAATTTTTTCAAAAAAACCTAAAATTGGCTCTAGTTCCTTAAATAAGCCTCCAATCAAGAATCTAAGCGAAATTTGGAATCATTTTCGAAATTTTTTCAAAAAAACCTAAAATTGGCTCTAGTTCCTTAAATAAGCCTCCAATCAAGAATCTAAGCGAAATTTGGAATCATTTTCAAATTTTTTCAAAAAAACCTAAAATTGGCTCTAGTTCCTTAAATAAGCCTCCAATCAAGAATCTAAGCGAAATTTGGAATCATTTTCAAATTTTTCAAAAAAACCTAAAATTGGCTCTAGTTCCTTAAATAAGCCTCCAATCAAGAATCTAAGCGAAATTTGGAATCATTTTCAAATTTTTCAAAAAAAACCTAAAATTGGCTCTAGTTCCTTAAATAAGCCTCCAATCAAGAATCTAAGCGAAATTTGGAATCATTTTCAAATTTTTTCAAAAAAACCTAAAATTGGCTCTAGTTCCTTAAATAAGCCTCCAATCAAGAATCTAAGCGAAATTTGGAATCATTTTCAAATTTTTTCAAAAAACCTAAAATTGGCTCTAGTTCCTTAAATAAGCCTCCAATCAAGAATCTAAGCGAAATTTGGAATCATTTTCGAAATTTTTTCAAAAAAACCTAAAATTGGCTCTAGTTCCTTAAATAAGCCTCCAATCAAGAATCTAAGCGAAATTTGGAATCATTTTCAATTTTTTTCAAAAAAACCTAAAATTGGCTCTAGTTCCTTAAATAAGCCTCCAATCAAGAATCTAAGCGAAATTTGGAATCATTTTTCGAAATTTTTATAAAATAAACCTAAAATTGGCTCTAGTTCCTTAAATAAGCCTCCAATCAAGAATCTAAGCGAAATTTGGAATCATTTTCAAATTTTTTCAAAAAAACCTAAAATTGGCTCTAGTTTCTTAATAAGCCTCCAATCAAGAATCTAAGCGAAATTTGGATCATTTTCAAATTTTTTTAAAATAAACATAAAATTGGCTCTAGTTCCTTAAATAAGCCTCCAATCAAGAATCTAAGCGAAATTTGGAATCATTTTCAAATTTTTTCAAAAAAAACCTAAAATTGGCTCTAGTTCCTTAAATAAGCCTCCAAATCAAGAATCTAAGCGAAAATTTGGAATCATTTCAAATTTTTTCAAAATAAACCTAAAATTGGCTCTAGTTCCTTAAATAAGCCTCCAATCAAGAATCTAAGCGAAATTTGGAATCATTTTTCAATTTTTTATAAATAAACCTAAAATTGGCTCTAGTTCCTTAAATAAGCCTCCAATCAAGAATCTAAGCGAAATTTGGATCATTTTCAAATTTTTTAAAATAAACCTAAAATTGGCTCTAGTTCCTTAAATAAGCCTCCAATGAAGAATCTAAGCGAAATTTGTGATCATTTTCATTTTTTTAAAATAAACCTAAATTGGCTCTAGTTCCTTAAATAAGCCTCCAATCAAGAATCTAAGCGAAATCTGGGATCATTTTAATTTTTGATAAAACAAACCTAAAACTTGGGCTCTAATTACTTAAATAAGCCTCCAATCAAGAAATCTAACCAAAATTTGGGATCATTTAAATTTTTCTAATAAAAAAACCTAAAAATTGGCTCTATTCCTTAATAAGCCTCCAATCAAGAATCTAAGCGAAATTTGGGATCATTTTAAATATTTTATAAAATAAACATAAAATTGGCTCTAGTTCCTTAATAGCCTCCAATCAAGAATCTAAGCGAAAATTGGATCGTTTTAAATATTTTTTAAAATAAACTAAATTGGCTCTAGTTCCTTAATAAGCCTCCAATCAAGAATCTAAGCGAAATTTGCAATCATTTTCAAAATTTTTTTAATAACCTAAAATTGGCTCTAGTTCCTAA
>PYHX02000457.1:1026-13878 GCA_004302925.2 Cochliomyia hominivorax
AAAAAATCGATTTTTGGGGCAAAATGAAAGTGATAACAGATTGAGGTCTTTTTGGGTGTAGCTATTCTCATTTAGCCGGAAAATGCAATTTTAATTTTTCATAAAAAAGCGATTTTTGAGGTAAAATGAAAGTGATAACAGGTTAAGGCCCTTTTAACTGTAGCTCTTCTAGTTTAGCCAGAAAACGAAATTTTAATTTTTCATAAAAAAAATCGAATTTTTGACAAAATTAAAGTGGTAGCAGATTAAGGTCCTTTTGGCAGTAATCCCTCTCGTTTAGCCAGAAAATGCAGCTTTAATTTTTCATAAAAAAATCGATTTTTGGGGCAAAATGAAAGTGATAACACTTTGAGGTCCTTTTGGCTGTCGCTCCTCTCGTTTAGCCAGAAAATGCAATTTAAACTTTTCATAAAAAATCGAATTTTGGGGCAAAATGAAAGTGATAACAGATTGAGGTCCTTTTGGCTGTCGCTTCTCTCGTTTGGCCAGAAAATGTAATTTTATTTTTTCATATAAAAAATCGAATTTTGGGGCAAAATGAAAGTGATAACAGATTGAGGTCCTTTTGGCTGTAACTCCTCTCGTTTAGCCAGAAAATGCAATTTTAATTTTTTACATAAAAAGTAGATTTTTGGGGCAAAATGAAAGTGATGACAGGTTGAGGTCCTTTTGGCTGTAGCTTCTCTCGTTTAGGCAGAAATTGCAATTTTAATTTTTCATAAAAAATCTATTTTTGGGGCAAAATGGAAGTGAAAACAGATTGAGGTCCTTTTGGGTGTAGCTCCTCTCGTTTAGCCAGAAAATGCAATTTTAATTTTTTATTAAAATTGCAAAATGTAATTTTAATTTTTCATTAAAAAATCAATTTTGGGGGCAAAATGAAAGTGATAACAGATTGAGGTCCTTTTGGCTGTAGCTCCTCTCGTTTACCCAAAAAATGCAATTTTAATTTTTCATGAAAAAATAAATAAAATTTTGGGGCAAAATGAAAGTGATTACAGAATAAGGTCCTTTGGGCATTATCTCCTCTCGTTTATCCAGAAAATGCAATTTAAATTTTTCACATAAAAAGTCGATTTTTGGGGCAAAATGAAAGTGATAACAGGTTGAGGTCCTTTTGGCTGTAGCTCCGCTCGTTTAGCCAGAAAATGCAATTTTAATTTTTCATGAAAAAATAAATAAAATTTTGGGGCAAAATGAAAGTGATTACAGAATAAGGTCCTTTGGGCTTTATCTCCTCTCGTTTATCCAGAAAATGCAATTTAAATTTTTCACATAAAAAGTCGATTTTTGGGGCAAAATGAAAGTGATAACAGGTTGAGGTCCTTTTGGCTGTAGCTCCTCTCGTTTAGCCAAAATGCAATTTTAATTCTTCATATAAAAAATTGATTTTTGGGCCAAATGAAAGTGATAACAGATTGAGGTCCTTTTGGTTGTAACTCCTCTCGTTTAGCCAGAAAATGCAATATTAATTTTTCATATAAAAAATCGATTTTTGTGGCAAAATGAAAGTGATTACAGATTGAGGTCCTTTTGGCTGTAGCTCCTCTCGTTTAGCCAGAAATTGAAATTTTAATTTTTCATAAAAAAAATCGATTTTTGGGGGCAAAATGAAAGTGATACAGATTGAGGTCCTTTTGGCTTTTAGCTCCTCTCGTTTAGCCAGAAAATGCAATTTTAATTTTTCATAAAAAAATTTTTGGGGCCAAATAAAGTGATAACAGATTGAGGTCCTTTTGGCTGTAGCTCCCCGTTTAGCCAGAAAATGCAATTTAAAATTTTTTATGAAGTGATAACAGATTGAGGTCCTTTTGGCTGTAGCTCCTCTCGTTTAGCCAGAAAATGCAATTTTAATTTTTCATAAAAAAATCTATTTTTGGGGCAAAATGAAAGTGATTACAGATTGAGGTCCTTTTGGCTGTAGCTCCTCTCGTTTAGCCAGAAAATGCAATTTTAATTTTTCATAAAAAAAAAATAATTTTTTTGGGGCCAAATGAAAGTGATAACAGATTGAGGTCCTTTTGGCTGTAGCTTCCTCTCGTTTAGCCAGAAAATGGAATTTTAATTTTTCATAAAAAAATATTTTTTGGGGCCAAATGAAAGTGATAACAGATTGAGGTCCTTTGTGCTGTAGCTCCTCTCGTTTAGCCAGAAATTTAAATTTTAAATTTTCATAAAAAAATCGATTTTTAGGGCCAAATGAAAGTGATAACAGATTGAGGTCCTTTTGGCTGTAGCTCCTCTTGTTTAGCCAGAAAATGCAATTTTAATTTTTCATAAAAAATCGATTTTTGGGGCAAAATTAAAGTGATTACAGATTGAGGTCCTTTTGCCTGTAGCTCCTCTCGTTTAGCCAGAAATTGAAATTATAATTTCTCATAAAAAATAATTTTTTGGGGCAAAATTAAAGTGATAACAGATTGAGGTCCTTTTGGCTGTAGCTCCTCTCGTTTAGCCAGAAAATGCGATTTTAATTTTTCATAAAAAAATCGATTTTTGGGGCAAAATGAAAGTGATTACAGATTGAGGCCCTTTTGGCTGTAGCTCCTCTCGTTTAGCCAGAAAATGCAATTTTAATTTTTCATAAAACAAATAATTTTTTGGGGCCAAATGAAAGTGATAACAGACTGAGGTCCTTTTGGCTGTAGCTCCTCTCGTTTAGCCAGAAAATGGAATTTTAATTTTTCATAAAAAAAAAATTTGGGGCCAAATGAAAGTGATAACAGATTGATATCCTTTTGGCTGTAGCTCCTCCCGTTTACCAGAAATTGAAATTTTAATTTTTCATAAAAAATCGATTTTTGGGGCAAAATGAAAGTGATTACAGATTGAGGTCCTTTTGCCTGTAGCTCCTCTCGTTTAGCCAGAAATTAAAATTTTAATTTTTTATAACAAAATCGATTTTTGTGGCAAAACGAAAGTGATTACAGATTGAGTGGTAGCAGATTGATCAATTTTTGGGGCCAAATGAAAATGATAACAGATTGAGGTCCTCTTGGCTGCAGCTCCTCTCGTTTAGCCAGAAAATGCAATTTTAATTTTTCTTAAAAAAAATAATTTTTTGGGGCAAAATGAAAGTGATAACAGATTGAGGTCATTTCGGCTGTAGCTCCTCTCGTTTAGGCAGAAAATGCAATTTTAATTTTTCATAAAAAAATCGATATTTGGGGAAAAAAGAACTTGATTACAGATTGAGGTCCTTTTGGCTGTAGCTCCTCTCGTTTAGCCAGAAAATGCAATTTTAATTTTTCATAAAAACAAATAATTTTTTGGGGCCAAATGAAAGTGATAACAGATTGAGGTCCTTTTGGCTGTAGCTCCTCTCGTTTAGCCAGAAAATGGAATTTTAATTTTTCATAAAAAAAATAATTTTTTGGGGCCAAATGAAAGTGATAACAGATTGAGGTCCTTTTGGCTGTAGCTCCTCTCGTTTAGCCAGAAATTGAAATTTAATTTTTCATAAAAAATCGATTTTTGGGGCCAAATGAAAGTGATAACAGATTGAGGCCCTTTTGGCTGTAGCTCCTCTTGTTTAGCCAGAAAATGCAATTTTATTTTTTTAGGGCAAAATGAAAGTGATAACAGATTGAGGTCCTTTTGGCTGTAGCTCCTCTCTTTAAGCCAGAAAATGCAATTAAATTTTTCAAAAAAAAAACAAAAATCGATTTTTGGGGCAAAATGAAAGTGAATACAGATTGAGAAAATGCAATTTTAATTTTTCATAAAAAAATCTATTTTTGGGGCAAAATGAAAGTGATTACAGATTGAGGTCCTTTTGGCTGTAGCTCCTCTTGTTTAGCCAGAAAATGCAATTTTAATTTTTCATAAAAACAAATAATTTTTTGGGGCCAAATGAAAGTGATAACAGATTGAGGTCCTTTTGGCTGTAGCTCCTCTCGTTTAGCCAGAAAATGCAATCACTTTCATTTTGCGCTAAAAATCGATTTTTAGGGCAAAATGAAAGTGATAACAGATTGAGGTCCTTTTGGCTGTAGCTCCTCTCGTTTAGCCAGAAAATGCAATTTTGTTTTTTTTAGGGCAAAATGAAAGTGATAACAGATTGAGGTCCTTTTGGCTGTAGCTCCTCTCTTTAAGCCAGAAAATGCAATTAAATTTTTCAAAAAAAAAAAAATCGATTTTTGGGGCAAAATGAAAGTGAATACAGATTGAGGTCCTTTTGGCTGTAGCTCCTCTCGTTTAGCCAGAAATTGAAATTTTAATTTTTCATAAAAAAATCGATTTTTGTGGCAAAATGAAAGTGATTACAGATTGAGGTCTTTTGGCTGTAGCTCCTCTCGTTTAGCCAGAAAATGCAATTTTAATTTTTCAAAAAAAATCGATTTTTGGGGCAAAATGAAAATGGGCAATAGATTGATCAATTTTTGGGGCCAAATTAAAGTGATAACAGGTTGAGGTCCTTTTGGCTATAGCTCCTCTCGCTTAGCCAGAAAATGCAATTTTAATTTTTCATAAAAAAAAAATAAATTTTTGGGGCCAAATGAAAGTGATAACAGATTGAGGTCCTTTTGGCTGTAGCTCCTCTCGTTTAGCCAGAAAATGCAATTTTAATTTTTCATAAAAAAATCGATTTTTGGGGCAAAATGAAATGGGCAGCAGATTGAGGTCCTTTTGGCTGTAGCTCCTCGCGTTTAGCCAGAAATTGAAATTTTAATTTTTCACAAAAAAATAGATTTTGGGGCAAAATGAAAGTGGAAGCAGATTGATCAATTTTTGGGGCCAAATTGAAGTGATAACAGATTGAGGTCCTTTTGGCTATAGCTCCTCTCGCTTAGCCAGAAAATGCAATTTTAATTTTTCATAAAAAAAAATAAATTTTTGGGGCCAAATGAAAGTGATAACAGATTGAGGTCCTTTTGGCTGTAGCTCCTCTCGTTTAGCCAGAAAATGCAATTTTATTTTTTCATATAAAAAAATCGATTTTTGGGGCAAAATGAAAGTGATAACAGATTGAGGTCCTTTTGGCTGTAGCTCCTCTCGTTTAGCCAGAAATGCAATTTTAATTTTTCACAAAAAATCGATTTTTGGGGCAAAATGAAAGTGATAACAGATTGAGGTCCTTTTGGCTGTAGCTCCTCTCGTTTAGCCAGAAAATGCAATTTTAATTTTTCATAAAAAAATCGATTTTGGGGCAAAATGAAAGTGATAACAGATTGAGGTCCTTTGGCTGTAGCTCCTCTCGTTTAGCCAGAAAATGCAATTTTAATTTTTCATATAAAAATCGATTTTTGGGGCAAAATGAAAGTGATAACAGATTGAGGTCTTTTGGCTGTAGCTCCTCTCGTTTAGCCAGAAAATGCAATTTTAATTTTTCATAAAAAATCGATTTTTGGGGCAAAATGAAAGTGATAACAGATTGAGGTCCTTTTGGCTGTAGCTCCTCGCGTTTAGCCAGAAATTGAAATTTTAATTTTTCACAAAAAAATAGTTTTTTGGGGCAAAATGAAAGTGATTACAGATTGAGGTCGTTTTGGCTGTAGCTCCTCTCGTTTAGCCAGAAATGCAATTTTAATTTTTCATGAAAAAATCGATTTTTGGGGCAAAATGAAATGGGCAGCAGATTGAGGTCCTTTTGGCTGTAGCTCCTCGAAAATGCAATTTTAATTTTTCATAAAAAAATCGATTTTTGGGGCAAAATGAAAGTGATAACAGATTGAGGTCCTTTTGGCTGTAGCTCCTCTCGTTTAGCCAGAAAATGCAATTTTAATTTTTCATAAAAAAATCGAATTTTAGGGCAAAATGAAAGTGATAACAGATTGAGGTCCTTTTGGCTGTAGCTCCTCTCGTTTAGCCAGAAAATGCAATTTTAATTTTTCATAAAAAATCGATTTTTGGGGCAAAATGAAAGTGATTACAGATTGAGGTCCTTTTGGCTGTAGCTCCTCTCGTTAGCCAGAAAATGCAATTTTAATTTTTCATAAAAAAATCGATTTTTGGGGCAAAATGAAAGTGATAACAGATTGAGGTCCTTTTGGCTGTAGCTCCTCTCGTTTAGCCAGAAAATTGAAATTTTAATTTTTCATAAAAAAATCGATTTTTGGGGCAAAATGAAAGTGATTACAGATTGAGGTCCTTTTGGCTGTAGCTCCTCTCGTTTAGCCAGAAAATGCAATTTTAATTTTTTTCATAAAAAAATCGATTTTTGGGGCAAAATGAAAGTGATAACAGATTGAGGTCCTTTTGGCTGTAGCTCCTCTCGTTTAGCCAGAAATGCAAATTTTAATTTTTCATAAAAAAATCGATTTTTGGGGCAAAATGAAAGTGATAACAGATTGAGGTCCTTTTGGCTGTAGCTCCTCTCGTTTAGCCAGAAAATGCAATTTTAATTTTTCATAAAAAAATCGATTTTTGGGCAAAATGAAAGTGATTACAGATTGAGGTCCTTTTGGCTGTAGCTCCTCTCGTTTAGCCAGAAAATGCAATTTTAATTTTCATAAAAAATTGATTTTTGGGGAAAAATGAAAGTGATAACAGATTGAGGTCCTTTTGGCTGTAGCTCCTCTCGTTTAGCCAGAAAATGCAATTTTAATTTTTCATAAAAAAATCGATTTTTGGGGCCAAAATGAAAGTGATTACAGATTGAGGTCCTTTTGGCTGTAGCTCCTCTCGTTTAGCCAGAAATGCAATTTTAATTTTTCATAAAAAAAATAATTTTTGGGGCAAATGAAAGTGATAACAGATTGAGGTCCTTTTGCTGTAGCTCCTCTCGTTTAGCCAGAAAATGCAATTTTAATTTTTCATAAAAAAATTGATTTTTGGGGCAAATGAAAGTGATTACAGATTGAGGTCCTTTTGGCTGTAGCTCCTCTCGTTTAGCCAGAAATGCAATTTTTAATTTTTCATAAAAAAATGATTTTTGGGGCAAAATGAAAGTGATAACAGATTGAGGTCCTTTTGGCTGTAGCTCCTCTCGTTTAGCCAGAAAATGCAATTTTAATTTTTCATAAAAAATCGATTTTTGGGGCAAAATGAAAGTGATTACAGATTGAGGTCCTTTTGCCTGTAGCTCCTCTCGTTTAGCCAGAAATGCAATTTTAATTTTTCATAAAAAATTGATTTTTGGGGCAAAATGAAAGTGATTACAGATTGAGGTCCTTTGGCTGTAGCTCCTCTCGTTTAGCCAGAAAATGCAATTTTAATTTTCATAAAAAAATCGATTTTTGGGGCCAAATGAAAGTGATAACAGATTGAGGTCCTTTTGGCTGTAGCTCCTCTCGTTTAGCCAGAAAATGCAATTTTAATTTTTTCATAAAAAATCATTTTTTGGGGCAAAATGAAAGTGATAACAGATTGAGGTCCTTTTGGCTGTAGCTCCTCTCGTTTAGCCAGAAAATGCAATTTTAATTTTTCATAAAAAATCGATTTTGGGGCAAAATGAAAGTGATAACAGATTGAGGTCCTTTGGCTGTAGCTCCTCGCGTTTAGCCAGAAATGAAATTTTAATTTTTCACAAAAAAATAGTTTTTTGGGGCAAAATGAAAGTGATTACAGATTGAGGTCGTTTTGGCTGTAGCTCCTCTCGTTTAGCCAGAAAATGCAATTTTAATTTTCATGAAAAAAATCGATTTTGGGGCAAAATGAAATGGGCAGCAGATTGAGGTCCTTTTGGCTGTAGCTCCTCGACAAATGCAATTTTAATTTTTCATAAAAAATCGATTTTTTGGGGCAAATGAAAGTGATAACAGATTGAGTCCTTTGGCTGTAGCTCCTCTCGTTTAGCCAGAAAATGCAATTTTAATTTTTCATAAAAAAATCGAATTTTAGGGCAAAATGAAGTGATAACAGATTGAGGTCCTTTTGGCTGTAGCTCCTCTCGTTTAGCCAGAAAATGCAATTTTAATTTTTCATAAAAAAAATCGATTTTTGGGGCAAAATGAAAGTGATTACAGATTGAGGTCCTTTTGGCTGTAGCTCCTCTCGTTTAGCCAGAAAATGCAATTTTAATTTTCATAAAAAAATAATTTTTGGGGCAAATGAAAGTGATAACAGATTGAGGTCCTTTTGGCTGTAGCTCCTCTCGTTTAGCCAGAAATTGAAATTTTAATTTTTCATAAAAAAATCATTTTTTGGGGCAAAATGAAAGTGATTACAGATTGAGGTCCTTTTGGCTGTAGCTCCTCTCGTTTAGCCAGAAAATGCAATTATTTTAATTTTTTCATAAAAAATCGATTTTTAGGGGCAAAATGAAAGTGATAACAGATTGAGGTCCTTTTGGCTGTAGCTCCTCTCGTTTAGCCAGAAAATGCCAATTTTAATTTTTCATAAAAAAACGATTTTTGGGGCAAAATGAAAGTGATAACAGATTGAGGTCATTTTGGCTGTAGTTTCTCTTCGTTTAGCCAGAAAATGCAATTTTAATTTTTCATAAAAAAATCGATTTTGGAGGCAAAATGAAAGTGATTACAGATTGAGGTCCTTTTTGGCTGTAGCTCCTCTCGTTTAGCCAGAAATTGCAATTTAATTTAATAATTTTTGCGGGCAAAATGAAAGTGATAACAGATTGAGTCCTTTTGGCTGTAGCTCCTCTCGTTTTAGCCAGAAAATGCAATTTTAATTTTTCATAAAAAAATCTATTTTTGGGGCAAAATGAAAGTGATTACAGATTGAGGTCCTTTTGGCTGTAGCTCCTCTCGTTTAGCCAGAAAATGCAATTTTAATTTTTCATAAAAAAAAATAATTTTTGGGGCCAAATGAAAGTGATAAACAGATTGAGGTCCTTTTGGCTGTAGCTCCTCTCGTTTAGCCAGAAAATGGAATTTTAATTTTTTCATAAAAAAATAATTTTTTGGGGGCCAAATGAAAGTGATAACAGATTGAAGTTCCTTTGGCTGTAGCTCCTCTCGTTTAGCCAGAAATTTAATTTTAAATTTTCATAAAAAAATCGATTTTAGGGCCAAAATGAAAGTGATTACAGATTGAGGTCCTTTTGGCTGTAGCTCCTCTTGTTTAGCCAGAAAATGCAATTTTAATTTTTCATAAAAAAATCGATTTTTGGGGCAAATGAAAGTGATAACAGATTGAGGTCCTTTTGCCTGTAGCTCCTCTCGGTTTAGCCAGAAATTGAAATTATAATTTCCATAAAAAATAATTTTTTGGGGCAAAAATTAAAGTGATAACAGATTGAGAGTCCTTTTGGCTGTAGCTCCTCTCGTTTAGCCAGAAAATGGAATTTTAATTTTTCATAAAAAAAAAAAATTTGGGCCAAATGAAAGTGATAACAAATTGATATCCTTTTGGCTGTAGCTCCTCCCGTTTACCAGAAATTGAAATTTTTAATTTTCATAAAAAATCGATTTTTGGGGCAAAATGAAAGTGATTACAGATTGAGGTCCTTTTGGCTGTAGCTCCTCTCGTTTAGCCAGAAATGCAAATTAATTTTCATAAAAAAATCGATTTTTGTGGCAAAATGAAAGTGATTACAGATTGATGGTAGCAGATTGATCAATTTTGGGGCAAAATGAAAGTGATAACAGATTGAGGTCCTTTTGGCTGTAGCTCCTCTCGTTTAGCCCAAAATGCAATTTTAATTTTTCATAAAAAAAATAATTTTTTGGGGCAAAATGAAAGTGATAACAGATTGAGGTCCTTTTGGCTGTAGCTCCTCTCGTTTAGCCAGAAATTGAAATTTTATTTTTCATAAAAAAATCGATTTTGGGCAAAATGAAAGTGATACAGATTGAGGTCTTTTGGCTGTAGCTCCTCTCGTTTAGCCAGAAATGCAATTTTAATTTTCATAAAAAAATCGATTTTGGGGAAAAAAGAAAGTGATAACAGATTGAGGTCCTTTTGGCTGTAGCTCCTCTCGTTTAGCCAGAAAATGCAATTTTAATTTTTCATAAAAACAAATAATTTTGGGGCAAATGGAAAGGATAACAGATTGAGGTCCTTTGGCTGTAGCTCCTCTCGTTTAGCCAGAAAATGGAATTTTAATTTTTCATAAAAAAATAGATTTTTTGGGGCCAAATGGAAAGTGATAACAGATTGAGGTCCTTTTGGCTGTAGCTCCTCTCGTTTAGCCAGAAATTGAAATTTAATTTTTCATAAAAAAATCGATTTTTGGGGCCAATGAAACGTGATACAGATGAGGTCCTTTTGGCTGTAGCTCCTCTCGTTTAGCCAGAAAATGCAATTTTATTTTTTTGGGGCAAAATGAAAGTGATAACAGATTGAGGTCCTTTTGGCTGTAGCTCCTCTCGTTTAGCCAGAAAATGCAATTAAATTTTTCAAAAAAAAAACAAAAATCGATTTTTGGGGCAAAATGAAAGTGAATACAGATTGAGAAAATGCAATTTTAATTTTTCATAAAAAAATCGATTTTTGGCAAAATGAAAGTGATTACAGATTGAGGTCCTTTTGGCTGTAGCTCCTCTCGTTTAGCCAGAAAATGCAATTTTAATTTTTCAATAAAAATCGATTTTTTGGGGCAAATGAAAGTGATAACAGATTGAGGTCCTTTTGGCTGTAGCTCCTCTCGTTTAGCCCAAAATGCAATTTTTTTTTTTTTTGGGGCAAAATGAAAGTGATAACAGATTGAGGTCCTTTTGGCTGTAGCTCCTCTCGTTTAGCCAGAAATTGCAATTTAATTTTTCAAAAAAAAAAAAATCGATTTTGGGGCAAAATGAAAGTGATACAGATTGAGGTCCTTTTGGCTGTAGCTCCTCTCGTTAGCAGCAGAAAATGAAATTTAATTTTTCATAAAAAAATCGATTTTTGTGGCAAAATGAAAGTGATTACAGATTGAGGTCATTTTGGCTGTAGCTCCTCTCGTTTAGCCAGAAAATGCAATTTTAATTTTCATAAAAAAAATCGATTTTTGGGCAAAAATGAAAGTGGTAGCAGATGGTCATTTTTGGGGCCAAATGAAAATGATAACAGATTGAGGTCCTTTTGGCTGTAGCTCCTCTCGTTTAGCCAGAAAATGCAATTTTAATTTTTCATAAAAAAATCGATTTTTGGGGGCAAAATGAAATGGGCAATAGATGATCAATTTTGGAGGCCAAATAAATGAATAACAGGTGAGGTCCTTTTGGCTATAGCTCCTCTCGTTTAGCCAGAAAATGCAATTTTAATTTTTCATAAAAAAAATCGATTTTTGGGGCAAATGAAAGTGATAACAGATTGAGGTCCTTTTGGCTGTAGCTCCTCTCGTTTAGCCAGAAAATGAATTTTAATTTTTCATAAAAAAATCGATTTTTGGGGCAAAATGAAATGATTAACAGATTGAGGTCCTTTTGGCTGTAGCTCCTCTCGTTTAGCCAGAAATTGAAATTTAATTTTCACAAAAAAATTTAGATTTGGGGCAAAATGAAAGTAAAAATTGATCAATTTTTGGGGCAAAATGAAAGTGATAACAGATTGAGGTCCTTTGGCTGTAGCTTCCTCTCGTTTAGCCAGAAAATGCAATTTTAATTTTTCATAAAAAAAAAAATAAATTTTGGGGCCAAATGAAAGTGATAACAGATTGAGTCCTTTTGGCTGTAGCTCCTCTCGTTTAGCCAGAAAATGCAATTTTAATTTTTCATAAAAAAATCGATTTTTGGGGCAAAATGAAAGTGGATACAGATTGAGGTCCTTTGGCTGTAGCTCCTCTCGTTTAGCCAGAAATTGAAATTTTAATTTTTCACAAAAAAATAGATTTTGGCGGCAAAATGAAAGTGGAAGAGATTGATCAAATTTTGGGGCAAATTGAAGTGATAACAGATTGAGGTCCTTTGGCTGTAGCTCCTCTCGTTTAGCCAGAAAATGAAATTTTAATTTTTCATAAAAAATCGATTTGTGGCAAAATGAAAGTGATAACAGATTGAGGTCCTTTTGGCTGTAGCTCCTCTCGTTTAGCCAGAAATGAAATTTTAATTTTTCATAAAAAATCGATTTTGGGGAAAAATGAAAGTGATAACAGATTGAGGTCCTTTTGGCTGTAGCTCCTCTCGTTTAGCCAGAAATTGAAATTTTAATTTTCATAAAAAAATCGATTTTTGTGGCAAAATGAAAGTGATTACAGATTGAGGTCCTTTTGGCTGTAGCTCTCTCGTTTAGCCAGAAATGCAATTTAATTTTTCATAAAAATCGATTTTGGGGAAAAATGAAAGTGATAACAGATTGAGGTCCTTTTGGCTGTAGCTCCTCTCGTTTAGCCAGAAATTGAAATTTTAATTTTTCATAAAAAATCGATTTTTGGGGCAAATGAAAGTGATTACAGATTGAGGTCCTTTTGGCTGTAGCTCCTCTCGTTTAGCCAGAAAATGCAATTTTAATTTTTCATAAAAAAATCGATTTTTGGGGCAAAATGAAAGTGATTACAGATTGAGGTCTTTTGGCTGTAGCTCCTCTCGTTTAGCCAGAAATTGAAATTTTAATTTTCATAAAAAATCGATTTTTGGGCAAATGAAGTGATTACAGATTGAGGTCCTTTTGGCTGTAGCTCCTCTCGTTAAGCCAGAAAATGCAATTTTAATTTTTCATAAAAAATCGATTTTTGGCAAAAATGAAAGTGATAACAGATTGAGGGTCCTTTGGCTGTAGCTCCTCTCGTTTAGCCAGAAATTGAAATTTTAATTTTTCAAAAAAAATCGATTTTTGGGGCAAAATGAAAGTGATTACAGATTGAGGTCCTTTTGGCTGTAGCTCCTCTCGTTTAGCCAGAAAATGCAATTTTAATTTTTCATAAAAATCGATTTTGGGGCAAAATGAAAGTGATAACAGATTGAGGTCCTTTTGGCTGTAGCTCCTCTCGTTTAGCCAGAAATTGAAATTTTAATTTTTCATAAAAAAATCGATTTTGGTGCAAAATGAAAGTGATAACAGATTGAGGTCCTTTTGGCTATAGCTCCTCTC
>PYHX02000457.1:13978-53720 GCA_004302925.2 Cochliomyia hominivorax
TTCATTTTGCACAAAAATCGATTTTTTATGAAAAATTAAAATTGCAATTTCTGGCTAACGAGAGGAGCTACAGCCAAAAGGACCTCAATCTGTTATCACTTTCATTTGCCCCAAAAATCGATTTTTTTATGAAAAATTAAAATTGCATTTTCTGGCTAAACGAGAGGAGCTACAGCCAAAAGGACCTCAATCTGTTATCACTTTCATTTTTCCCCAAAAATCGATTTTTTTTTAAAAATTAAATTGCATTTCTGGCTAAACGAGAGGAGCTACAGCCAAAAGGACCTCAATCTGTTATCACTTTCATTTGCCCCAAAAATCGATTTTTTATGAAAAATTAAAATTGCATTTTCTGGCTAAACGAGAGGAGCTACAGCCAAAAGGACCTCAATCTGTTATCACTTTCATTTGGCCCCAAAATCGATTTTTTATGAAAAATTAAAATTGCATTTTCTGGCTAAACGAGAGGAGCTACAGCCAAAAGGACCTCAATCTGTATCACTTTCATTTTGCCCCAAAAATCGATTTTTTTATGAAAAATTAAAATTTCAATTTCTGGCTAAACGAGAAGCTAAAAAGGACCTCAATCTGTATCACTTTCATTTTGCCCCAAAAATCGATTTTTTATGAAAAATTAAAATTGCATTTTCTGGCTAAACGAGAGGAGCTACAGCCAAAAGGACCTCAATCTGTTATCACTTTCATTTTGCCCCAAAAATCGATTTTTTTATGAAAAATTAAAATTGCATTTTCTGGCTAAACGAGAGGAGCTACAGCCAAAAGGACCTCAATCTGTTATCACTTTCATTTTGGCCAAAAATCGATTTTTTATGAAAAATTAAATTGCATTTTCTGGCTAAACGAGAGGAGCTACAGCCAAAAGGACCTCAATCTGTTATCACTTTCATTTTGCCCCAAAAATCGATTTTTTATGAAAAATTAAAATTGCATTTTCTGGCTAAACGAGAGGAGCTACAGCCAAAAGGACCTCAATCTGTAATCACTTTCATTTTGCCCCAAAAATCGATTTTTTTTATGAAAAATTAAAATTTCAATTTCTGGCTAAACGAGAGGAGCTACAGCCAAAAGGACCTCAATCTGTTATCACTTTCATTTTGCCCCAAAAATCGATTTTTTTATGAAAAATTAAAATTGCATTTTCTGGCTAAACGAGAGGAGCTACAGCCAAAAGGACCTCAATCTGTTATCACTTTCATTTTGCCCAAAAATCGATTTTTTTATGAAAAATTAAAATTGCATTTTCTGGCTAAACGAGAGGAGCTACAGCCAAAAGGACCTCAATCTGTTATCACTTTCATTTGCCCCAAAAATTTTTTATGAAAAATTAAAATTGCATTTTCTGGCTAAACGAGAGGAGCTACAGCCAAAAGGACCTCAATCTGTTATCACTTTCATTTTGCCCCAAAAATTATTTTTTTTTTATGAAAAATTAAAATTGCATTTTCTGGCTAAACGAGAGAGCTACAGCCAAAAGGACCTCAATCTGTAATCACTTTCATTTTACTCCAAAAAATCGATTTTTTTATGAAAAATTAAAATTGCGTTTTCTGGCCCCAAAAAGATTTTTTATTAAAAATTTAAATTGCATTTTCTGGCTAAACGAGAGGAGCTACAGCCAAAAGGACCTCAATCTGTAATCACTTTCATTTTGCCCCAAAAATCGATTTTTTATGAAAAATTAAAATTGCATTTTCTGGCTAAACGAGAGGAGCTACAGCCAAAAGGACCTCAATCTGTTATCACTTTCATTTTGCCCCAAAAATCGATTTTTTTATGAAAAATTAAAATTTCAATTTCTGGCTAAACGAGAGGAGCTACAGCCAAAAGGACCTCAATCTGTTATCACTTTCATTTTGCCCAAAAATCGATTTTTTATGAAAAATTAAAATTATCATTTCTGGCTAAACGAGAGGAGCTACAGCCAAAAGGACCTCAATCTGTATCACTTTCATTTTGCCCCAAAAATCGATTTTTTATGAAAAATTAAAAATTCAATTTCTGGCTAAACGAGAGGAGCTACAGCCAAAAGGACCTCAATCTGTATCACTTTCATTTTGCCCCAAAAATCGATTTTTTATGAAAAATTAAAATTCAATTTCTGGCTAAACGAGAGGAGCTACAGCCAAAAGGACCTCAATCTGTTATCACTTTCATTTTGCCCCAAAAATTATTTTTTTTTATAAAAATTAAAATTGCATTTTCTGGCTAAACGAGAGGAGCTACAGCCAAAAGGACCTCAATCTGTTATCACTTTCATTTTGCCCCAAAAATCGATTTTTTATGAAAAATTAAAATTTCAATTTCTGGCTAAACGAGAGAGCTACAGCCAAAAGGACCTCAATCTGTTAATCACTTTCATTTTGCCCCAAAAATCTATTTTTTATGAAAAACTACAAGGACCTCAATCTGTTATCACTTTCATTTGCCCCAAAAAATCGATTTTTTTTATGAAAAATTAAAATTGCAATTTCTGGCTAAACGAGAGGAGCTACAGCCAAAAGGACCTCAATCTGTTATCACTTTCATTTTGCCCCAAAAAATCGATTTTTTTATGAAAAATTAAAATTGCATTTTCTGGCTAAACGAGAGGAGCTACAGCCAAAAGGACCTCAATCTGTAATCACTTTCATTTTGCCCCAAAAATCGATTTTTTATGAAAAATTAAAATTGCATTTTCTGGCCCCAAAAATCGATTTTTTTATTAAAAATTAAATTGCATTTTCTGGCTAAACGAGAGGAGCTACAGCCAAAAGGACCTCAATCTGTAATCACTTTCATTTTGCCCCAAAAATCGATTTTTTTATGAAAAATTAAAATTGCATTTTCTGGCTAAACGAGAGGAGCTACAGCCAAAAGGACCTCAATCTGTTATCACTTTCATTTTGCCCCAAAAAATCGATTTTTTATGAAAAATTAAAATTGCATTTTCTGGCTAAACGAGAGGAGCTACAGCCAAAAGGACCTCAATCTGTTATCACTTTCATTTTGCCCCAAAAATCGATTTTTTTATGAAAAATTAAAATCAATTTCTGGCTAAACGAGAGGAGCTACAGCCAAAAGGACCTCAATCTGTTATCACTTTCATTTTGCCCCAAAAATCGATTTTTTTATGAAAAATTAAAATTGCATTTTCTGGCTAAACGAGAGGAGCTACAGCCAAAAGGACCTCAATCTGTTATCACTTTCATTTTGCCCCAAAAATCGATTTTTTTATGAAAAATTAAAATTGCATTTCTGGCTAAACGAGAGGAGCTACAGCCAAAAGGACCTCAATCTGTAATCACTTTCATTTTGCCCCAAAAATCGATTTTTTTATGAAAAATTAAAATTTCATTTTCTGGCTAAACGAGAGGAGCTACAGCCAAAAGGACCTCAATCTGTAATCACTTTCATTTTGCCCCAAAAATCGATTTTTTTATGAAAAATTAAAATTGCATTTTCTGGCTAAACGAGAGGAGCTACAGCCAAAAGGACCTCAATCTGTTATCACTTTCATTTTGCCCCAAAAATCGATTTTTTTATGAAAAATTAAAATTGCATTTTCTGGCTAAACGAGAGGAGCTACAGCCAAAAGGACCTCAATCTGTTATCACTTTCATTTTGCCCAAAAATCGATTTTTTTATGAAAAATTAAAATTGCATTTTCTGGCCCCAAAAATCGATTTTTTTATTAAAATTTAAATTGCATTTTCTGGCTAAACGAGAGGAGCTACAAAAAGACCCAATTTTTTTTATGAAAAATTCAATTTTTCTGGCTAAACTTTCATTTACAGCCAAAAATCTTTTTTCTTTATCACTTTCATTTTGCCCCAAAAATCGATTTTTTTATGAAAAATTAAAATTGCATTTTCTGGCTAAACGAGAGGAGCTACAGCCAAAAGGACCTCAATCTGTTATCACTTTCATTTTGCCCAAAAATCGATTTTTTATGAAAAATTAAAATATCATCACTTTCATTTTGCCCCAAAAATCGATTTTTATGAAAAATTAAAATTTCAATTTCTGGCTAAACGAGAGGAGCTACAGCCAAAAGGACCTCAATCTGTAATCACTTTCATTTTGCCCCAAAAATCTATTTTTTATGAAAAACTAAAGACCTCAATCTGTTATCACTTTCATTTTGCCCCAAAAATCGATTTTTTTATGAAAAATTAAATTGCATTTCTGGCTAAACGAGAGGAGCTACAGCCAAAAGGACCTCAATCTGTTATCACTTTCATTTGCCCCAAAAATCGATTTTTTTTATGAAAAATTAAAATTGCATTTTCTGGCTAAACGAGAGGAGCTACAGCCAAAAGGACCTCAATCTGTTATCACTTTCATTTTGCCCAAAAATCGATTTTTTTTTGAAAATTAAAATGCATTTTCTGGCCCCAAAAATCGATTTTTTATGAAAAAATTTAAATTGCATTTTCTGGCTAAACGAGAGGAGCTACAGCCAAAAGGACCTCAATCTGTTATCACTTTCATTTTGCCCCAAAAAATCGATTTTTTTATGAAAAATCTAAAAATGTTCAATCACTTTCATTTTGCCCCAAAAAATCGATTTTTTATGAAAAATTAAAATTTGCAATTTCTGGCTAAACGAGAGGAGCTACAGCCAAAAGGACCTCAATCTGTAATCACTTTCATTTTGCCCCAAAAATCTATTTTTTTATGAAAAACTAAAGTTTCAATCTGTTATCACTTTCATTTTGCCCCAAAAATCGATTTTTTTTATGAAAAATTAAAATTGCATTTTCTGGCTAAACGAGAGGAGCTACAGCCAAAAGGACCTCAATCTGTTATCACTTTCATTTTGCCCAAAAATCGATTTTTTTATGAAAAATTAAAATTGCATTTTCTGGCCCCAAAAATCGATTTTTTTATGAAAAATTAAAATTGCATTTTCTGGCTAAACGAGAGGAGCTACAGCCAAAAGGACCTCAATCTGTTATCACTTTCATTTGCCCAAAAATCGATTTTTTTTTTATTAAAACTTTTACTCCAAAAATCGATTATTTTTAATGAAAAATTTAAATTGCATTTTCTGGCAATACGAGAGGAGCCTACATAGCCAAGAAGGACGCATCAATTGTTTCACTTTCATTTGGCCGACCAAAAAATTACTTTTTTTATGAAAAATTAAAATTGCATTTTTCTGCTAACGAGAAGTGAGCTACAGCAAAAGGACTTCAATCTGTTATGCACTTTCATTTTACTCCAAAAATCGATTTTTTATGAAAAATTAAAATTTGGTTTTCTGGCCCCAAAAAATCGATTTTTTATGAATAATTTTTAAATTGGCATTTTTCCTGGCTAAACGAGAGGAGCTACAGCCGAAAAGACTCAATCTGTTATCACTTTCATTTGCCCCAAAAAAATTATTTTTTTATGAAAAATTAAAATGCAATTTTCGGCTAACGAGAGGAGCTATAGCCAAAAGACCTCAAATCTGTAATCACTTTCATTTTGCCCCAAAAATCGATTTTTTTTATGAAAATTAAAATATCAATTTCTGGCTAAACGAGAGGAGCTACAGCCAAAAAGGACTTCAATCTGTTATCACTTTCATTTTGGCCCCAAAAAATTATTTTTTTATGAAAAATTAAAATGCATTTTCTGGCTAAACGAGAGGAGCTACAGCCAAAAGGACTTCAATCTGTAATCACTTTCATTTTACTCCAAAAATTTTTTATGAAAATTAAATTGCGTTTTTCTGGCCCAAAAATCGATTTTTATGAAAATTTAAATTGCATTTTCTGGCTAAACGAGAGGAGCTAACAGCCAAAAGAACCTCAATCTGTTATCACTTTCATTTTGCCCCAAAAATCTATTTTTTATGAAAATTAAATTCAATTTCTGGCTAAACGAGAGGAGCTACAGCCAAAAGGACCTCAATCTGTAATCACTTTCATTTTGGCCCCAAAAATCGATTTTTTATGAAAAATTAAAATATCAATTTCTGGCTAAACGAGAGGACTACAGCCAAAAGGACCTCAATCTGTTATCACTTTCATTTTGCCCCAAAAATCGATTTTTGTATGAAAAATTAAAATTTCAATTTCTGGCTGAACGATAGGAGCTACAGCCAAAAGGACCTCAATCTGTAATCACTTTCATTTTGCCCAAAAATCGATTTTTTATGAAAAATTAAAATTGCAATTTCTGGCTAAACGAGAGGAACTACAGCCATAAGGACCCTCAATCTGTTATCACTTTCATTTTGCCCCAAAAATCTATTTTTTATGAAAAACTAAAAGTTTCAATTTCTGGCTAAACGAGAGGAGCTACAGCCAAAGGACCTCAATCTGTTATCACTTTCATTTGGCCCAAAAAATTATTTTTATATGAAAAAATAAAATTGCATTTTCTGGCTAAACGAGAGGAACTACAGCCATAAGGACCTCAATCTGTTATCACTTTCATTTTGCCCCAAAAATCGATTTTTTTATGAAAAATTAAAATTGCATTTTCTCGATAAACGAGAGGAGCTACAGCCAAAAGGACCTCAATCTGTAATCACTTTCATTTTGCCCCAAAAATCGATTTTTTATGAAAAATTAAAATTTCAATTTCTGGCTAAACGAGAGGAGCTACAGCCAAAAGGACCTCAATCTGTAATCACTTTCATTTTGCCCCAAAAATCGATTTTTTTATGAAAAATTAAAATTTCAATTTCTGGCTAAACGAGAGGAGCTACAGCCAAAAGGACCTCAATCTGTTATCACTTTCATTTGGCCCCAAAAATGATTTTTTTTATGAAAAATTAAAATTGCATTTTCTGGCTAAACGAGAGGAGCTACAGCCAAAAGGACCTCAATCTGTTATCACTTTCATTTTGCCCCAAAAATCGATTTTTTTATGAAAAATTAAAATATCAATTTCTGGCTAAACGAGAGGAGCTACAGCCAAAAGGACCTCAATCTGTTATCACTTTCATTTGCCCCAAAAAATTATTTTTTTATGAAAAATTAAAATTGCATTTTCTGGCTAAACGAGAGGAGCTACAGCCAAAAGGACCTCAATCTGTTATCACTTTCATTTTGCCCCAAAAATCGATTTTTTTATGAAAAATTAAAATTCAATTTTCTGGCTAAACGAGAGGAGCTACAGCCAAAAGGACCTCAATCTGTAATCACTTTCATTTTGCCCCAAAAATCTATTTTTTATGAAAAATTAAAATTTCAATTTCTGGCTAAACGAGAGGAGCTACAGCCAAAAGGACCTCAATCTGTAATCACTTTCATTTTGCCCCAAAAATCTATTTTTTATGAAAAATTAAATTGCAATTTCTGGCTAACGAGAGGAGCTACAGCCAAAAGGACCTCAATCTGTAATCACTTTAATTTTGCCCCAAAAATCGATTTTTTATGAAAAATTAAAGTTTCAATTTCTGGCTAAACGAGAGGAGCTACAGCCAAAAGGACCTCAATCTGTAATCACTTTCATTTTGGCCCCAAAAATTATTTTTTTTATGAAAAATTAAAATTGCATTTTCTGGCTAAACGAGAGGAGCTACAGCCAAAAGGACCTCAATCTGTATCACTTTCATTTTGCCCCAAAAATCGATTTTTTATGAAAAATTAAAATTGCATTTTCTGGATAAACGAGAGGAGCTACAGCCAAAAGGACCTCAATCTGTTAATCACTTTCATTTTGCCCCAAAAATCGATTTTTTATGAAAATTAAAATTGCATTTTCTGGCTAAACGAGAGGAGCTACAGCCAAAAGGACCTCAATCTGTAATCACTTTCATTTTGCCCCAAAAATCGATTTTTTATGAAAAATTAAAATTGCAATTTCTGGCTAAACGAGAGGAGCTACAGCCAAAAGGACCTCAATCTGTAATCACTTTCATTTTGGCCCCAAAAAATTATTTTTTTTATGAAAAATTAAAATTGCATTTTCTGGCTAAACGAGAGGAGCTACAGCCAAAAGGACTCAATCTGTTATCACTTTCATTTTGCCCCAAAAATCGATTTTTTATGAAAAATTAAAATTCAATTTTCTGGCTAAACGAGAGGAGCTACAGCCAAAAGGACCTCAATCTGTTATCACTTTCATTTTGCCCCAAAAATCGATTTTTTATGAAAAATTAAAATTGCATTTTCTGGCTAAACGAGAGGAGCTACAGCCAAAAGGACCTCAATCTGTAATCACTTTCATTTTGCCCCAAAAATCGATTTTTTATGAAAAATTAAAATTCAATTTCTGGCTAAACGAGAGGAGCTACAGCCAAAAGGACCTCAATCTGTTATCACTTTCATTTGGCCCCAAAAATCGATTTTTTTATGAAAAATTAAAATTGCATTTTCTGGCTAAACGAGAGGAGCTACAGCCAAAAGGACCTCAATCTGTATCACTTTCATTTTGCCCCAAAAATCGATTTTTTTATGAAAAATTAAAATTCATTTTCTGGCTAAACGAGAGGAGCTACAGCCAAAAGGACCTCAATCTGTTATCACTTTCATTTTCCCAAAAATCGATTAATTAATTTTTATGGCAAAAATTTAAAATTTGCATTTCTGGCTAAACGAGAGGAGCTACAGCCAAAAGGACCTCAATCTGTTATCACTTTCATTTTGCCCCAAAAATTCGATTTTTTATGAAAAATTAAAATTGCATTTTCTGGCTAAACGAGAGGAGCTACAGCCAAAAGGACCTCAATCTGTTATCACTTTCATTTTGCCCCAAAAATCGATTTTTTATGAAAAATTAAAATTGCATTTTCTGGCTAAACGAGAGGAGCTACAGCCAAAAGGACCTCAATCTGTAATCACTTTCATTTTGCCCCAAAAATCGATTTTTTTATGAAAAATTAAAATTGCAATTTCTGGCTAAACGAGAGGAGCTACAGCCAAAAGGACCTCAATCTGTTATCACTTTCATTTGCCCCAAAAAATTATTTTTTTATGAAAAATTAAATTGCATTTTCTGGCTAAACGAGAGGGAGCTACAGCCAAAAGGACCTCAATCTGTTATCACTTTCATTTTGCCCCAAAAATCGATTTTTTTATGAAAAATTAAAATATCAATTTCTGGCTAAACGAGAGGAGCTACAGCCAAAAGGACCTCAATCTGTAATCACTTTCATTTTGCCCCAAAAATCTATTTTTTATGAAAAATTAAAATTTCAATTTCTGGCTAAACGAGAGGAGCTACAGCCAAAAGGACCTCAATCTGTAATCACTTTCATTTTGCCCAAAATCGATTTTTTATGAAAAATTAAATTTCAATTTCTGGCTAAACGAGAGGAGCTACAGCCAAAAGGACCTCAATCTGTAATCACTTTCATTTTGCCCCAAAAATCTATTTTTTATGAAAAATTAAATTTCAATTTCTGGCTAAACGAGAGGAGCTACAGCCAAAAGGACCTCAATCTGTATCACTTTCATTTTGCCCCAAAATCTATTTTTTATGAAAAACTAAAGTTTCAATCTGTTTCACTTTCATTTTGCCCCAAAAATCGATTTTTTATGAAAAATTAAAATATCAATTTCTGGCTAAACGAGAGGAGCTACGGCCAAAAGGACCTCAATCTGTAATCACTTTCATTTTGCCCCAAAAAATTATTTTTTTTTATAAAATTAAAATTGCATTTTCCGGCTTAACGAGAGGAGCTACAGCCAAAAGGACCTCAATCTGTTATCACTTTCATTTGGCCCCAAAAAATTATTTTTTTTATGAAAAAATTAAAATTGCATTTTCCGGCTTAACGAGAGGAGCTACAGCCAAAAGGACCTCAATCTGTTATCACTTTAATTTTGCCCCACAAATCGATTTTTTTATGAAAAATTAAAATATCAATTTCTGGCTAAACGAGAGGAGCTACAGCCAAAAGGACCTCAATCTGTAATCACTTTCATTTTGCCCCAAAAATCTATTTTTTATGAAAAATTAAAATTTCAATTTCTGGCTAAACGAGAGGAGCTACAGCCAAAAGGACCTCAATCTGTAATCACTTTCATTTGCCCAAAAATCTATTTTTTTATGAAAATTAAAATTGCATTTCTGGCTAAACGAGAGGAGTTACAGCCAAAAGGACCTCAATCTGTAATCACTTTCATTTTGCCCCAAAAATCGATTTTTTATGAAAAATTAAAATTTCAATTTCTGGCTGAGGGTAACAGCAAAGGACCGCAATTATCACTCATTGCCCAAAATTAGGAAACTAATTCAATCTGTTATCACTTTCATTTGCCCCAAAAATCGATTTTTTTATGAAAAATTAAAATTGCATTTCTGGCTAAACGAGAGGAGCTACAGCCAAAAGGACCTCAATCTGTTATCACTTTCATTTGCCCCAAAAAATTATTTTTTTATGAAAAATTAAAATTGCATTTTCTGGCTAAACGAGAGGAGCTACAGCCAAAAGGACTTCAATCTGTTATCACTTTCATTTTACTCCAAAAATCGATTTTTTTATGAAAAATTAAAATTGCGTTTTCTGGCCCCAAAAATCGATTTTTTATTAAAAATTTAAATTGCATTTTCTGGCTAAACGAGAGGAGCTACAGCCAAAAGGACTTCAATCTGTTATCACTTTCATTTTGCCCCAAAAAATTATTTTTTTTAATGAAAAATTAAAAATTGCATTTTCTAGCTAAACGAGAGGAGCTACAGCCAAAAGGACCTCAATCTGTAATCACTTTCATTTTGCCCCAAAAATCGTTTTTTTATGGAAAATTAAAATTGCATTTTCTGGCTAAACGAGAGGAGCTACAGCCAAGAGGACCACAGTCTGTTATCGCTTTCATTTTACTCCAAAAATCGATTTTTTTATTAAAAATTTAAAATTGCATTTCTGGCTAAACGAGAGGAGCTACAGCCAAAAGGACCTCAATCTGTAATCACTTTCATTTTGCCCCAAAAATCATTTTTTTATGAAAAATTAAAATTGCATTTTCTGGCTAAACGAGAGGAGCTACAGCCAAAAGGACCTCAATCTGTTATCACTTTCATTTTGCCCCAAAAATCGATTTTTTTATGAAAAATTAAAATTGCATTTTCTGGCTAAACGAGAGGAGCTACAGCCAAAAGGACCTCAATCTGTTATCACTTTCATTTTGCCCAAAAATCGATTTTTTATGAAAAATTAAAATTGCATTTTCTGGCTAAACGAGAGGAGCTACAGCCAAAAGGACCTCAATCTGTTATCACTTTCATTTGGCCCCAAAAATCGATTTTTTTATGAAAAATTAAAATTGCATTTTCTGGCTAAACGAGAGGAGCTACAGCCAAAAGGACCTCAATCTGTAATCACTTTCATTTTGCCCCAAAAATCGATTTTTTTATGAAAAATTAAAATTGCATTTTCTGGCTAAACGAGAGGAGCTACAGCCAAAAGGACCTCAATCTGTTATCACTTTCATTTGGCCCCAAAAAATTATTTTTTTATGAAAAATTAAAATTGCATTTTCTGGCTAAACGAGAGGAGCTACAGCCAAAAGGACCTCAATCTGTAATCACTTTCATTTTGCCCCAAAAATCGATTTTTTTATGAAAAATTAAAATATCAATTTCTGGCTAAACGAGAGGAGCTACAGCCAAAAGGACCTCAATCTGTTATCACTTTCATTTGGCCCCAAAAATTATTTTTTTATGAAAAATTAAAATTGCATTTTCTGGCTAAACGAGAGGAGCTACAGCCAAAAGGACCTCAATCTGTAATCACTTTCATTTTGCCCCAAAAATCGATTTTTTTATGAAAAATTAAAATTGCATTTTCTGGCTAAACGAGAGGAGCTACAGCCAAAAGGACCTCAATCTGTAATCACTTTCATTTTGCCCCAAAAATCGATTTTTTTATGAAAAATTAAAATTGCATTTCTGGCTAAACGAGAGGAGCTACAGCCAAAAGGACCTCAATCTGTTATCACTTTCATTTTGCCCCAAAAATCGATTTTTTATGAAAAATTAAAATTGCATTTTCTGGCTAAACGAGAGGAGCTACAGCCAAAAGGACCTCAATCTGTTATCACTTTCATTTTGCCCCAAAAATTATTTTTTTATGAAAAATTAAAATTGCATTTTCTGGCTAAACGAGAGGAGCTACAGCCAAAAGGACCTCAATCTGTAATCACTTTCATTTTGCCCCAAAAATCGATTTTTTTATGAAAAATTAAAATTGCATTTTCTGGCTAAACGAGAGGAGCTACAGCCAAAAGGACCTCAATCTGTAATCACTTTCATTTTGCCCCAAAAATCTATTTTTTATGAAAATTAAAATTTCAATTTCTGGCTAAACGAGAGGAGCTACAGCCAAAAGGACCTCAATCTGTTATCACTTTCATTTGGCCCCAAAAATCGATTTTTTATGAAAAATTAAAATTTCAATTTCTGGCTAAACGAGAGGAGCTACAGCCAAAAGGACCTCAATCTGTTATCACTTTCATTTTGCCCCAAAAATTATTTTTTTATGAAAAATTAAAATTGCATTTTCTGGCTAAACGAGAGGAGCTACAGCCAAAAGGACCTCAATCTGTAATCACTTTCATTTTGCCCCAAAAATCGATTTTTTTATGAAAAATTAAAATTGCATTTTCTGGCTAAACGAGAGGAGCTACAGCCAAAAGGACCTCAATCTGTAATCACTTTCATTTTGCCCCAAAAATCGATTTTTTTATGAAAAATTAAAATTTCAATTTCTGGCTAAACGAGAGGAGCTACAGCCAAAAGGACCTCAATCTGTAATCACTTTCATTTTGCCCCAAAAATCGATTTTTTATGAAAAATTAAAATTTCAATTTCTGGCTAAACGAGAGGAGCTACAGCCAAAAGGACCTCAATCTGTTATCACTTTCATTTGGCCCCAAAAATTATTTTTTTATGAAAAATTAAAATTGCATTTCTGGCTAAACGAGAGGAGCTACAGCCAAAAGGACCTCAATCTGTTATCACTTTCATTTTGCCCCAAAAATCGATTTTTATGAAAAATTAAATTCATTTTCTGGCTAAACGAGAGGAGCTACAGCCAAAAGGACCTCAATCTGTTATCACTTTCATTTTGCCCCAAAAATCTATTTTATGAAAATAAATTCAATTTCTGGCTAAACGAGAGGAGCTACAGCCAAAAGGACCTCAATCTGTTATCACTTTCATTTTGCCCCAAAAATCGATTTTTTTATGAAAAATTAAAATTGCATTTTCTGGCTAAACGAGAGGAGCTACAGCCAAAAGGACCTCAATCTGTTAATCACTTTCATTTTGCCCCAAAAATCGATTTTTTATGAAAAATTAAAATTGCATTTTCTGGCTAAACGAGAGGAGCTACAGCCAAAAGGACCTCAATCTGTAATCACTTTCATTTTGCCCCAAAAATCGATTTTTTTATGAAAAATTTAAATTGCATTTTCTGGCTAAACGAGAGGAGCTACAGCCAAAAGGACCTCAATCTGTTATCACTTTCATTTTGCCCCAAAAATGATTTTTTTATGAAAAATTAAAATTGCATTTTCTGGCTAAACGAGAGGAGCTACAGCCAAAAGGACCTCAATCTGTAATCACTTTCATTTTGCCCAAAATTTTTTTTTATGAAAATTTAAATTGCATTTCTGGCTAAACGAGAGGAGCTACAGCCAAAAGGACCTCAATCTGTTATCACTTTCATTTTGCCCCAAAAATTGATTTTTTTATGAAAAATTAAAATTGCATTTTCTGGCTAAACGAGAGGAGCTACAGCCAAAAGGACCTCAATCTGTAATCACTTTCATTTTGCCCCAAAAATCGATTTTTTTATGAAAAATTAAAATTGCATTTTCTGGCTAAACGAGAGGAGCTACAGCCAAAAGGACCTCAATCTGTAATCACTTTCATTTTGCCCCAAAAATCGATTTTTTATGAAAAATTAAAATTGCATTTTCTGGCTAAACGAGAGGAGCTACAGCCAAAAGGACCTCAATCTGTTATCACTTTCATTTTGCCCCAAAAATCGATTTTTTTATGAAAAATTAAAATTGCATTTTCTGGCTAAACGAGAGGAGCTACAGCCAAAAGGACCTCAATCTGTAATCACTTTCATTTTGCCCCAAAAATCGATTTTTTTATGAAAAATTAAAATTTCAATTTCTGGCTAAACGAGAGGAGCTACAGCCAAAAGGACCTCAATCTGTAATCACTTTCATTTTGCCCCAAAAATCGATTTTTTTATGAAAAATTAAAATTGCATTTTCTGGCTAAACGAGAGGAGCTACAGCCAAAAGGACCTCAATCTGTTATCACTTTCATTTTGCCCCAAAAATCGATTTTTTTATGAAAAATTAAAATTGCATTTTCTGGCTAAACGAGAGGAGCTACAGCCAAAAGGACCTCAATCTGTATCACTTTCATTTTGCCCCAAAAATCGATTTTTTATGAAAAATTAAAATTTCAATTTCTAGCTAAACGAGAGGAGCTACAGCCAAAAGGACCTCAATCTGTAATCACTTTCATTTTGCCCCAAAATCGATTTTTTTATGAAAAATTAAAATTGCATTTTCTGGCTAAACGAGAGGAGCTACAGCCAAAAGGACCTCAATCTGTTATCCCCTTCATTTTTCCCCAAAAAATCGATTTTTTATGAAAAATTCAAATTTCAATTTCTGGCTAAACGAGAGGAGCTACAGTCAAAAGGACCTCAATCTGTAATCACTTTCATTTTGCCCCAAAAATCGATTTTTTTATGAAAAATTAAAATTGCATTTTCTGGCTAAACGAGAGGAGCTACAGCCAAAAGGACCTCAATCTGTTATCACTTTCATTTTTCCCCAAAAATCGAGAGGAGCTACAGCCAAAAGGACCTCAATCTGTAATCACTTTCATTTTGCCCCAAAAATCGATTTTTTATGAAAAATTAAAATTGCATTTTCTGGCTAAACGAGAGGAGCTACAGCCAAAAGGACCTCAATCTGTAATCACTTTCATTTTGCCCCAAAAATCGATTTTTTTATGAAAAATTAAAATTTCAATTTCTGGCTAAACGAGAGGAGCTACAGCCAAAAGGACCTCAATCTGTAATCACTTTCATTTTGCCCAAAAATCGATTTTTTTATGAAAAATTAAAATTCAATTTCTGGCTAAACGAGAGGAGCTACAGCCAAAAGGACCTCAATCTGTAATCACTTTCATTTTGCCCCAAAAATCGATTTTTTTATGAAAAATTAAAATTGCATTTTCTGGCTAAACGAGAGGAGCTACAGCCAAAAGGACCTCAATCTGTTATCACTTTCATTTTGCCCCAAAAATCGATTTTTTTATGAAAAATTAAAATTTCAATTTCTGGCTAAACGAGAGGAGCTACAGCCAAAAGGACCTCAATCTGTAATCACTTTCATTTTGCCACAAAAATCGATTTTTTTATGAAAAATTAAAATTGCATTTCTGGCTAAACGAGAGGAGCTACAGCCAAAAGGACCTCAATCTGTAATCACTTTCATTTTGCCCCAAAAATCGATTTTTTATGAAAAATTAAATTGCATTTTCTGGCTAAACGAGAGGAGCTACAGCCAAAAGGACCTCAATCTGTAATCACTTTCATTTTGCCCAAATCGATTTTTTTTGAAATTAAATTGCATTTCTGGCTAAACGAGAGGAGCTACAGCCAAAAGGACCTCAATCTGTTATCACTTTCATTTTGCCCCAAAAATTGATTTTTTATGAAAAATTAAAATTGCATTTTCTGGCTAAACGAGAGGAGCTACAGCCAAAAGGACCTCAATCTGTAATCACTTTCATTTTGCCCAAAATCGATTTTTTTATGAAAAATTTAAATTGCATTTTCTGGCTAAACGAGAGGAGCTACAGCCAAAAGGACCTCAATCTGTAATCACTTTCATTTTGCCACAAAAATCGATTTTTTTATGAAAAATTAAAATTGCATTTTCTGGCTAAACGAGAGGAGCTACAGCCAAAAGGACCTCAATCTGTTATCACTTTCATTTTGCCCCAAAAATCGATTTTTTTATGAAAATTAAAATTGCATTTTCTGGCTAAACGAGAGGAGCTACAGCCAAAAGGACCTCAATCTGTAATCACTTTCATTTTGCCCCAAAAATCGATTTTTTATGAAAAATTAAAATTGCATTTCTGGCTAAACGAGAGGAGCTACAGCCAAAAGGACCTCAATCTGTAATCACTTTCATTTTGCCCCAAAAATCGATTTTTTTATGAAAAATTAAAATTGCATTTTCTGGCTAAACGAGAGGAGCTACAGCCAAAAGGACCTCAATCTGTAATCACTTTCATTTTGCCCAAAAATCGATTTTTTATGAAAAATTAAAATTTCATTTCTGGCTAAACGAGAGGAGCTACAGCCAAAAGGACCTCAATCTGTATCACTTTCATTTTGCCCAAAAATCGATTTTTTTATGAAAAATTAAAATTTCAATTTCTGGCTAAACGAGAGGAGCTACAGCCAAAAGGACCTCAATCTGTTATCACTTTCATTTTGCCCCAAAAATCGATTTTTTATGAAAATTAAAATTCAATTTCTGGCTAAACGAGAGGAGCTACAGCCAAAAGGACCTCAATCTGTAATCACTTTCATTTTGCCCCAAAAATCGATTTTTTATGAAAAATTAAAATTTCAATTTCTGGCTAAACGAGAGGAGCTACAGCCAAAAGGACCTCAATCTGTTATCACTTTCATTTTGCCCCAAAAATCGATTTTTTATGAAAAATTAAAATTGCATTTTCTGGCTAAACGAGAGGAGCTACAGCCAAAAGGACCTCAATCTGTAATCACTTTCATTTTGCCCCAAAAATCGATTTTTTTATGAAAAATTAAAATTGCATTTTCTGGCTAAACGAGAGGAGCTACAGCCAAAAGGACCTCAATCTGTTATCACTTTCATTTTGCCCCAAAAATCGATTTTTTTATGAAAAATTAAAATTCATTTTCTGGCTAAACGAGAGGAGCTACAGCCAAAAGGACCTCAATCTGTATCACTTTCATTTTGCCCCAAAAATCGATTTTTTTATGAAAAATTAAAATTGCAATTTTCTGGCTAAACGAGAGGAGCTACAGCCAAAAGGACCTCAATCTGTTATCACTTTCATTTTGCCCCAAAAATCGATTTTTTATGAAAAATTAAAATTGCATTTTCTGGCTAAACGAGAGGAGCTACAGCCAAAAGGACCTCAATCTGTTATCACTTTCATTTTGCCACAAAAATCGATTTTTTTATGAAAAATTAAAATTGCAATTTCTGGCTAAACGAGAGGAGCTACAGCCAAAAGGACCTCAATCTGTTATCACTTTCATTTTGCCCCAAAAATCGATTTTTTATGAAAAATTAAAATTTCAATTTCTGGCTAAACGAGAGGAGCTACAGCCAAAAGGACCTCAATCTGTTATCACTTTCATTTTGCCCCAAAAATCGATTTTTTATGAAAAATTAAAATTGCATTTTCTGGCTAAACGAGAGGAGCTACAGCCAAAAGGACCTCAATCTGTAATCACTTTCATTTTGCCCCAAAAATCGATTTTTTTATGAAAAATTAAAATTTCAATTTCTGGCTAAACGAGAGGAGCTACAGCCAAAAGGACCTCAATCTGTTATCACTTTCATTTTGCCCAAAAATCGATTTTTTTATGAAAAATTAAAATTGCATTTTCTGGCTAAACGAGAGGAGCTACAGCCAAAAGGACCTCAATCTGTAATCACTTTCATTTTGCCCCAAAAATCGATTTTTTATGAAAAATTAAAATTGCATTTCTGGCTAAACGAGAGGAGCTACAGCCAAAAGGACCTCAATCTGTTATCACTTTCATTTTGCCCCAAAAATCGATTTTTTTATGAAAAATTAAAATTGCATTTTCTGGCTAAACGAGAGGAGCTACAGCCAAAAGGACCTCAATCTGTTATCACTTTCATTTTGCCCCAAAAATCGATTTTTTTATGAAAAATTAAAATTGCATTTCTGGCTAAACGAGAGGAGCTACAGCCAAAAGGACCTCAATCTGTTATCACTTTCATTTTGCCCCAAAAATCGATTTTTTTATGAAAAATTAAAATTGCAATTTCTGGCTAAACGAGAGGAGCTACAGCCAAAAGGACCTCAATCTGTAATCACTTTCATTTTGCCCCAAAAATCGATTTTTTATGAAAAATTAAAATTCAATTTCTGGCTAAACGAGAGGAGCTACAGCCAAAAGGACCTCAATCTGTTATCACTTTCATTTTGCCCCAAAAATCGATTTTTTATGAAAAATTAAAATTTCAATTTCTGGCTAAACGAGAGGAGCTACAGCCAAAAGGACCTCAATCTGTTATCACTTTCATTTTGCCCCAAAAATCGATTTTTTATGAAAAATTAAAATTCAATTTCTGGCTAAACGAGAGGAGCTACAGCCAAAAGGACCTCAATCTGTTATCACTTTCATTTTGCCCCAAAAATCGATTTTTTATGAAAAATTAAAATTCAATTTCTGGCTAAACGAGAGGAGCTACAGCCAAAAGGACCTCAATCTGTTATCACTTTCATTTTGCCCCAAAAATCGATTTTTTATGAAAAATTAAAATTGCATTTTCTGGCTAAACGAGAGGAGCTACAGCCAAAAGGACCTCAATCTGTTATCACTTTCATTTTGCCCCAAAAATCGATTTTTTTATGAAAAATTAAAATTGCATTTTCTGGCTAAACGAGAGGAGCTACAGCCAAAAGGACCTCAATCTGTAATCACTTTCATTTTGCCCCAAAATCGATTTTTTTATGAAAAATTAAAATTGCATTTTCTGGCTAAACGAGAGGAGCTACAGCCAAAAGGACCTCAATCTGTAATCACTTTCATTTTGCCCCAAAAATCGATTTTTTTATGAAAAATTAAAATTGCATTTTCTGGCTAAACGAGAGGAGCTACAGCCAAAAGGACCTCAATCTGTTATCACTTTCATTTTGCCCCAAAAATCGATTTTTTTATGAAAAATTAAAATTGCATTTTCTGGCTAAACGAGAGGAGCTACAGCCAAAAGGACCTCAATCTGTAATCACTTTCATTTTGCCCCAAAAATCGATTTTTTATGAAAAATTAAAATTCAATTTCTGGCTAAACGAGAGGAGCTACAGCCAAAAGGACCTCAATCTGTTATCACTTTCATTTTGCCCCAAAAATCGATTTTTTTATGAAAAATTAAAATTTCAATTTCTGGCTAAACGAGAGGAGCTACAGCCAAAAGGACCTCAATCTGTTAATCACTTTCATTTTGCCCCAAAAATCGATTTTTTTATGAAAAATTAAAATTCAATTTCTGGCTAAACGAGAGGAGCTACAGCCAAAAGGACCTCAATCTGTTATCACTTTCATTTTGCCCCAAAAATCGATTTTTTTATGAAAAATTAAAATTTCAATTTCTGGCTAAACGAGAGGAGCTACAGCCAAAAGGACCTCAATCTGTAATCACTTTCATTTTGCCCCAAAAATCGATTTTTTTATGAAAAATTAAAATTCAATTTCTGGCTAAACGAGAGGAGCTACAGCCAAAAGGACCTCAATCTGTTATCACTTTCATTTTGCCCCAAAAATCGATTTTTTATGAAAAATTAAAATTGCATTTTCTGGCTAAACGAGAGGAGCTACAGCCAAAAGGACCTCAATCTGTTATCACTTTCATTTTGCCCCAAAAATCGATTTTTTTATGAAAAATTAAAATTGCAATTTTCTGGCTAAACGAGAGGAGCTACAGCCAAAAGGACCTCAATCTGTTATCACTTTCATTTTGCCCCAAAAATCGATTTTTTTATGAAAAATTAAAATTGCATTTTCTGGCTAAACGAGAGGAGCTACAGCCAAAAGGACCTCAATCTGTTATCACTTTCATTTTGCCCAAAAATCGATTTTTTATGAAAAATTAAAATTTCAATTTCTGGCTAAACGAGAGGAGCTACAGCCAAAAGGACCTCAATCTGTAATCACTTTCATTTTGCCCCAAAAATCGATTTTTTTATGAAAAATTAAAATTTCAATTTCTGGCTAAACGAGAGGAGCTACAGCCAAAAGGACCTCAATCTGTTATCACTTTCATTTTGCCCCAAAAATCGATTTTTTATGAAAAATTAAAATTGCAATTTCTGGCTAAACGAGAGGAGCTACAGCCAAAATGACCTCAATCTGTAATCACTTTCATTTTGCCCCAAAAATCGATTTTTTATGAAAAATTAAAATTCAATTTCTGGCTAAACGAGAGGAGCTACAGCCAAAAGGACCTCAATCTGTTATCACTTTCATTTTGCCCCAAAAATCGATTTTTTATGAAAAATTAAAATTGCATTTTCTGGCTAAACGAGAGGAGCTACAGCCAAAAGGACCTCAATCTGTTATCACTTTCATTTTGCCCCAAAAATCGATTTTTTATGAAAAATTAAAATTGCATTTTCTGGCTAAACGAGAGGAGCTACAGCCAAAAGGACCTCAATCTGTTATCACTTTCATTTTGCCCCAAAAATCGATTTTTTTATGAAAAATTAAAATTGCATTTCTGGCTAAACGAGAGGAGCTACAGCCAAAAGGACCTCAATCTGTAATCACTTTCATTTTGCCCCAAAAATCGATTTTTTATGAAAAATTAAAATTTCAATTTCTGGCTAAACGAGAGGAGCTACAGCCAAAAGGACCTCAATCTGTTATCACTTTCATTTTGCCCAAAAATCGATTTTTTTATGAAAAATTAAAATTGCATTTCTGGCTAAACGAGAGGAGCTACAGCCAAAAGGACCTCAATCTGTAATCACTTTCATTTTGCCCCAAAAATCGATTTTTTATGAAAAATTAAAATTGCATTTTCTGGCTAACGAGAGGAGCTACAGCCAAAAGGACCTCAATCTGTATCACTTTCATTTTGCCCCAAAAAATCGATTTTTTTATGAAAAATTAAAATTTCAATTTCTGGCTAAACGAGAGGAGCTACAGCCAAAAGGACCTCAATCTGTAATCACTTTCATTTTGCCCCAAAAATCGATTTTTTTATGAAAAATTAAAATTCAATTTCTGGCTAAACGAGAGGAGCTACAGCCAAAAGGACCTCAATCTGTTATCACTTTCATTTTGCCCCAAAAATCGATTTTTTATGAAAAATTAAAATTCAATTTCTGGCTAAACGAGAGGAGCTACAGCCAAAAGACCTCAATCTGTATCACTTTCATTTTGCCACAAAAATCGATTTTTTATGAAAAATTAAAATTTCAATTTCTGGCTAAACGAGAGGAGCTACAGCCAAAAGGACCTCAATCTGTTATCACTTTCATTTTGCCCCAAAAATCGATTTTTTTATGAAAAATTAAATTGCATTTTCTGGCTAAACGAGAGGAGCTACAGCCAAAAGGACCTCAATCTGTTATCACTTTCATTTTGCCCAAAAATCGATTTTTTATGAAAATTAAAATTGCATTTTCTGGCTAAACGAGAGGAGCTACAGCCAAAAGGACCTCAATCTGTTATCACTTCATTTTGCCCAAAAATCGATTTTTTTATGAAAATTAAAATTTCAATTTCTGGCTAAACGAGAGGAGCTACAGCCAAAAGGACCTCAATCTGTATCACTTTCATTTTGCCCCAAAAATCGATTTTTTATGAAAAATTAAAATTGCATTTTCTGGCTAAACGAGAGGAGCTACAGCCAAAAGGACCTCAATCTGTAATCACTTCATTTGCCCCAAAAATCGATTTTTTTATGAAAAATTAAAATTGCATTTCTGGCTAAACGAGAGGAGCTACAGCCAAAGGACCTCAATCTGTTAATCACTTTCATTTTGCCCAAAAATCGATTTTTTATGAAAAATTAAAATTGCAATTTCTGGCTAAACGAGAGGAGCTACAGCCAAAAGGACCTCAATCTGTATCACTTTCATTTTGCCACAAAAATCGATTTTTTATGAAAAATTAAAATTTCAATTTCTGGCTAAACGAGAGAGCTACAGCCAAAAGGACCTCAATCTGTTATCACTTTCATTTGCCCCAAAAATCGATTTTTTATGAAAATTAAAATTTCAATTTCTGGCTAAACGAGAGGAGCTACAGCCAAAAGGACCTCAATCTGTTATCACTTCATTTTCCCCAAAAATCGATTTTTTTATGAAAAATTAAAATTTCAATTTCTGGCTTAAACGAGAGGAGCTACAGCCAAAAGGACCTCAATCTGTATCACTTTCATTTTGCCCAAAAATCGATTTTTTTATGAAAATTAAAATTGCATTTTCTGGCTAAACGAGAGGAGCTACAGCCAAAAGGACCTCAATCTGTTATCACTTTCATTTTGCCCCAAAAATCGATTTTTTATGAAAAATTAAAATTGCATTTTCTGGCTAAACGAGAGGAGCTACAGCCAAAAGGACCTCAATCTGTAATCACTTTCATTTTGCCCCAAAATCGATTTTTTTATGAAAAATTAAAATTCATTTCTGGCTAAACGAGAGGAGCTACAGCCAAAAGGACCTCAATCTGTTATCACTTTCATTTTGCCCCAAAAATCGATTTTTTTATGAAAAATTAAAATTTCATTTTCTGGCTAAACGAGAGGAGCTACAGCCAAAAGGACCTCAATCTGTAATCACTTTCATTTTGCCCCAAAAATCGATTTTTTTATGAAAAATTAAAATTGCAATTTCTGGCTAAACGAGAGGAGCTACAGCCAAAAGGACCTCAATCTGTTATCACTTTCATTTTGCCCCAAAAATCGATTTTTTTATGAAAAATTAAAATTGCATTTTCTGGCTAAACGAGAGGAGCTACAGCCAAAAGGACCTCAATCTGTAATCACTTTCATTTTGCCACAAAAATCGATTTTTTATGAAAAATTAAAATTTCAATTTCTGGCTAAACGAGAGGAGCTACAGCCAAAAGACCTCAATCTGTTATCACTTTCATTTGCCCCAAAAATCGATTTTTTATGAAAAATTAAAATTGCATTTTCTGGCTAAACGAGAGGAGCTACAGCCAAAAGGACCTCAATCTGTATCACTTTCATTTTGCCCCAAAAATCGATTTTTTATGAAAAATTAAAATATCAATTTCTGGCTAAACGAGAGGAGCTACAGCCAAAAGGACCTCAATCTGTTATCACTTTCATTTTGCCCCAAAAATCGATTTTTTTATGAAAAATTAAAATTGCATTTTCTGGCTAAACGAGAGGAGCTACAGCCAAAAGGACCTCAATCTGTTATCACTTTCATTTTGCCCCAAAAATCGATTTTTTATGAAAAATTAAAATTGCATTTTCTGGCTAAACGAGAGGAGCTACAGCCAAAAGGACCTCAATCTGTTATCACTTTCATTTTGCCCAAAATCGATTTTTTTATGAAAAATTAAATTGCATTTTCTGGCTAAACGAGAGGAGCTACAGCCAAAAGGACTCAATCTGTAATCACTTTCATTTTGCCACAAAATCGATTTTTTTATGAAAAATTAAAATATCAATTTCTGGCTAAACGAGAGGAGCTACAGCCAAAAGGACCTCAATCTGTTATCACTTTCATTTTGCCCCAAAAATCGATTTTTTATGAAAAATTAAAATTCAATTTCTGGCTAACGAGAGGAGCTACAGCCAAAAAGGACCTCAATCTGTAATCACTTTCATTTTGCCCCAAAAATCGATTTTTTTATGAAAAATTAAAATTGCATTTTCTGGCTAAACGAGAGGAGCTACAGCCAAAAGGACCTCAATCTGTTATCACTTCATTTTGCCCCAAAATCGATTTTTTTATGAAAATTAAAATTGCAATTTCTGGCTAAACGAGAGGAGCTACAGCCAAAAGGACCTCAATCTGTATCACTTTCATTTTGCCCAAAAATCGATTTTTTATGAAAAATTAAAATTTGCAATTTTCTGGCTAAACGAGAGGAGCTACAGCCAAAAGACCTCAATCTGTTATCACTTTCATTTTGCCACAAAAATCGATTTTTTTATGAAAAATTAAAATTGCATTTCTGGCTAAACGAAGGAGCTACAGCCAAAAGGACCTCAATCTGTAATCACTTTCATTTTGCCCCAAAAATCGATTTTTTATGAAAAATTAAAATTGCATTTCTGGCTAAACGAGAGGAGCTACAGCCAAAAGGACCTCAATCTGTTATCACTTTCATTTGCCCCAAAAAATCGATTTTTTTATGAAAAATTAAAATTTGCATTTTCTGGCTAAACGAGAGGAGCTACAGCCAAAAGGACCTCAATCTGTAATCACTTTCATTTTGCCACAAAAATCGATTTTTTATGAAAAATTAAAATTGCAATTTCTGGCTAAACCGAGAGGAGCTACAGCCAAAGGACCTCAATCTGTTATCCACTTTCATTTTGCCCCAAAAATCGATTTTTTTATGAAAATTTAAAATTTGAATTTTCTGGCTAACGAGAGGAGCTACAGCCAAAAGGACCTCAATCTGTTATCACTTTCATTTTGCCCCAAAAAATCGATTTTTTTTATGAAAAATTAAAATTGCATTTCTGGCTAAACGAGAGGAGCTACAGCCAAAAGACCTCAATCTGTTATCACTTTCATTTTGCCCCAAAAATCGATTTTTTATGAAAATTAAAATTCAATTTCTGGCTAGACGAGAGGAGCTACAGCCAAATGACCTCAATCTGTTATCACTTTCATTTTGCCACAAAAATCGATTTTTTTATGAAAATTAAAATTTCAATTTCTGGCTAAACGAGAGGAGCTACAGCCAAAAGACCTCAATCTGTTATCACTTTCATTTTCCCCAAAAATCGATTTTTTATGAAAAATTAAAATTGCAATTTCTGGCTAAACGAGAGGAAGCTACAGCCAAAAGGACCCTCAATCTGTAATCACTTTCATTTTGCCCCAAAAATCGATTTTTTATGAAAAATTAAAATTGCATTTTCTGGCTAAAACGAGAGGAGCTACAGCCAAAGACCTCAATCTGTTATCACTTTCATTTGCCACAAAATGATTTTTTATGAAAAATTAAAATTGCAATTTCTGGCTAAACGAGAGGAGCTACAGCCAAAAAGGACCTCAATCTGTTATCACTTTCATTTTGCCCCAAAAATATTTTTTATGAAAAATTAAAATTGCAATTTTCTGGCTAAACGAAGAGGAGCTACAGCCAAAAGGACCTCAATCTGTAATCACTTTCATTTTGCCACAAAAATCGATTTTTTTATGAAAAATTAAAATTCAATTTCTGGCTAAACGAGAGGAGCTACAGCCAAAAGGACCTCAATCTGTTATCACTTTCATTTTTGCCCCAAAAATCGATTTTTTATGAAAAATTAAAAATTTCATTTCTGGCTAAACGAGAGGAGCTACAGCCAAAAGGACCTCAATCTGTTATCACTTTCATTTTGCCCCAAAAATCGATTTTTTTATGAAAAATTAAAATTGCATTTTCTGGCTAAACGAGAGGAGCTACAGCCAAAAGGACCTCAATCTGTTATCACTTTCATTTTCCCAAAAATCGATTTTTTATGAAAAATTAAAATTGCAATTTCTGGCTAAACGAGAGGAAGCTACAGCCAAAAGGACCTCAATCTGTAATCACTTTCATTTTGCCCCAAAAATCGATTTTTTTATGAAAAATTAAAATTTCAATTTTCTGGCTAAACGAGAGGAGCTACAGCCAAAAGGACCTCAATCTGTTATCCCTTTCATTTTGCCCAAAAATCGATTTTTATGAAAAATTAAAATTTCAATTTCTGGCTAAACGAGAGGAGCTACAGCCAAAAGGACCTCAATCTTGTTATCACTTTCATTTTGCCAAAAATCGATTTTTTATGAAAAATTAAATTTCATTTTCTGGCTAAACGAGAGGAGCTACAGCCAAAAGGACCTCAATCTGTTATCACTTTCATTTTGCCCCAAAAATCTATTTTTTTATGAAAAATTAAAATTTCAATTTCTGGCTAAACGAGAGGAGCTACAGCCAAAAGGACCTCAATCTGTAATCACTTTCATTTTGCCCCAAAAATCGATTTTTTTATGAAAAATTAAAATTGCAATTTCTGGCTAAACGAGAGGAGCTACAGCCAAAAGGACCTCAATCTGTTATCACTTTCATTTTGCCCCAAAAAATCGATTTTTTTATGAAAAATTAAAATTGCAATTTTCTGGCTAAACGAGAGGAGCTACAGCCAAAAGGACCTCAATCTGTATCACTTTCATTTTGCCCCAAAAATCGATTTTTTATGAAAAATTAAAATTGCATTTTCTGGCTAAACGAGAGGAGCTACAGCCAAAAGGACCTCAATCTGTTATCACTTTCATTTTGCCCCAAAAAATCGATTTTTTTATGAAAATTAAAATTGCATTTTCTGGCTAAACGAGAGGAGCTACAGCCAAAAGGACCTCAATCTGTATCACTTTCATTTTGCCCCAAAAATCGATTTTTTTTATGAAAAATTAAAATTGCATTTTCTGGCTAAACGAGAGGAGCTACAGCCAAAAGGACCTCAATCTGTAATCACTTTCATTTTGCCCCAAAATCGATTTTTTTATGAAAAATTAAAATTTCAATTTCTGGCTAAACGAGAGGAGCTACAGCCAAAAGGACCTCAATCTGTTATCACTTTCATTTTTCCCCAAAATCGATTTTTTTATGAAAAATTAAAATTGCAATTTTCTGGCTAAACGAGAGGAGCTACAGCCAAAAGGACCTCAATCTGTAATCACTTTCATTTTGCCCCAAAAATCGATTTTTTATGAAAAATTAAAATTGCATTTTCTGGCTAAACGAGAGGAGCTACAGCCAAAAGGACCTCAATCTGTAATCACTTTCATTTTGCCCAAAAATCGATTTTTTATGAAAAATTAAAATTTCAATTTCTGGCTAACGAGAGGAGCTACAGCCAAAAGGACCTCAATCTGTTAATCACTTTCATTTTGCCACCAAAAATCGATTTTTTTATGAAAAATTTAAAATTGCAATTTCTGGCTAAACGAGAGGAGCTACAGCCAAAAGGACCTCAATCTGTAATCACTTTCATTTTGCCCCAAAAATCGATTTTTTATGAAAAATTAAAATTTCAATTTCTGGCTAAACGAGAGGAGCTACAGCCAAAAGGACCTCAATCTGTTATCACTTTCATTTTGCCCCAAAAATCGATTTTTTTATGAAAAATTAAAATTGCATTTTCTGGCTAAACGAGAGGAGCTACAGCCAAAAGGACCTCAATCTGTAATCACTTTCATTTTGCCCCAAAATCGATTTTTTATGAAAAATTAAAATTTCAATTTCTGGCTAAACGAGAGGAGCTACAGCCAAAAGACCTCAATCTGTAATCACTTTCATTTTGCCCAAAAATCGATTTTTTATGAAAAATTAAATTTCATTTCTGGCTAAACGAGAGGAGCTACAGCCAAAAGGACCTCAATCTGTAATCACTTTCATTTTGCCCCAAAAATCGATTTTTTATGAAAAATTAAAATTTCAATTTCTGGCTAAACGAGAGGAGCTACAGCCAAAAGGACCTCAATCTGTTATCACTTTCATTTTGCCCCAAAAATCGATTTTTTTATGAAAAATTAAAATTTCAATTTCTGGCTAAACGAGAGGAGCTTACAGCCAAAAGGACCTCAATCTGTTATCACTTTCATTTTGCCCCAAAAATCGATTTTTTTATGAAAAATTAAAATTTCAATTTTCTGGCTAAACGAGAGGAGCTACAGCCAAAAGGACCTCATCTGTATCACTTTCATTTTGCCCCAAAAAATCGATTTTTTATGAAAAATTAAAATTCAATTCTGGCTAAACGAGAGGAGCTACAGCCAAAAGGACCTCAATCTGTAATCACTTTCATTTTGCCACAAAAAATCGATTTTTTTTATGAAAAATTAAAAATTTCAATTTCTGGCTAAACGAGAGGAGCTACAGCCAAAAGGACCTCAATCTGTTATCACTTTCATTTTTGCCCTAAAAATGATTTTTTTTATGAAAAAATTAAAATTGCATTTTCTGGCTAAACGAGAGGAGCTACAGCCAAAAGGACCTCAATCTGTTATCACTTTCATTTTGCCCCAAAAATCGATTTTTTATGAAAATTAAAATTGCATTTTCTGGCTAAACGAGAGAGCTACAGCCAAAATGACCTCAATCTGTTAATCACTTTCATTTTGCCCCAAAAATCGATTTTTTTATGAAAATTAAAATTTCAATTTCTGGCTAAACGAGAGGAGCTACAGCCAAAAGGACCTCAATCTGTTATCACTTTCATTTTGCCCAAAAATCGATTTTTTATGAAAATTAAAATTTCAATTTCTGGCTAAACGAGAGGAGCTACAGCCAAAAGGACCTCAATCTGTTAATCACTTTCATTTTGCCCCAAAAATCGATTTTTTATGAAAAATTAAAATTGCATTTTCTGGCTAAACGAGAGGAGCTACAGCCAAAAGGACCTCAATCTGTTATCACTTTCATTTTGCCCAAAAATAATTTTTTTAATGAAAAATTAAAATTTCAATTTCTGGGTAAACGAGAGGAGCTACAGCCAAAAGGACCTCAATCTGTAATCACTTTCATTTTGCCCCAAAAATCATTTTTATTGAAAAATTAAAATTGCATTTCTATGGCTTAAACGAGAGGAGCTAAGCCAAAAGGACCTCAATCTGTAATCACTTTCATTTTGCCCACAAAAATGATTTTTTTTATGAAAATTAAAATTTCAATTTCTGGCTAAACGAGAGGAGCTACAGCCAAAAGGACCTCAATCTGTATCACTTTCATTTTGCCACCAAAAATCGATTTTTTATGAAAAATTAAAATTTCAATTCGGCTAAACGAGAGGAGCTACAGCCAAAAGGACCTCAATCTGTAATCACTTTCATTTTGCCCCAAAAATCGATTTTTTTATGAAAATTAAAATTGCATTTCTGGGCTAAACGAGAGGAGCTACAGCCAAAAGGACCTCAATCTGTTATCACTTTCATTTTGCCCCAAAAATCGATTTTTTTATGAAAAATTAAAATTGCATTTTCTGGCTAAACGAGAGGAGCTACAGCCAAAAGGACCTCAATCTGTTATCACTTTCATTTTGCCCCAAAAATCGATTTTTTATGAAAAATTAAAATTTCAATTTCTGGCTTAAACGAGAGGAGCTACAGCCAAAAGGACCTCAATCTGTAATCACTTTCATTTTGCCCAAAAATCGATTTTTTTATGAAAAATTAAAATTTCATTTCTGGCTAAACGAGAGGAGCTACAGCCAAAAGGACCTCAATCTGTAATCACTTTCATTTTGCCCCAAAAATCGATTTTTTTATGAAAAATTAAAATTTCAATTTCTGGCTAAACGAGAGGAGCTACAGCCAAAAGGACCTCAATCTGTTATCACTTTCATTTTTCCCCAAAAATCGATTTTTTTATGAAAAATTAAAATTTCAATTTCTGGCTTAAACGAGAGGAGCTACAGCCAAAATGACCTCAATCTGTAATCACTTTCATTTTGCCCCAAAATCGATTTTTTTATGAAAAATTAAAAATTGCATTTCTGGCTAAACGAGAGAGCTACAGCCAAAAAGGACCTCAATCTGTTATCCACTTTCATTTTGCCCTAAAAATCGATTTTTTTATGAAAAATTTAAAATTGCATTTTCTGGCTAAACGAGAGGAGCTAACAGCCAAAAGGACCTCAATCTGTTATCACTTTCATTTTGCCCTAAAAATCGATTTTTATGAAAAATTAAAATTGCATTTCTGGCTAAACGAGAGGAGCTACAGCCAAAAGGACCTCAATCTGTTATCACTTTCATTTTGCCCCAAAAATCGATTTTTTTATGAAAAATTAAAATTCAATTTTCTGGCTAAACGAGAGGAGCTACAGCCAAAAAGACCTCAATCTGTTATCACTTTCATTTTGCCCCAAAAATCGATTTTTTATGAAAAATTAAAATTTCAATTTCTGGCTAAACGAGAGGAGCTACAGCCAAAAGACCTCAATCTGTAATCACTTTCATTTTGCCCCAAAAATCGATTTTTTTATGAAAAATTAAATTTCAATTTCTGGCTAAACGAGAGGAGCTACAGCCAAAAGGACCTCAATCTGTTATCACTTTCATTTTGCCCCAAAAATCGATTTTTTATGAAAAATTAAAATTGCATTTTCTGGCTAAACGAGAGGAGCTACAGCCAAAAGGACCTCAATCTGTATCACTTTCATTTTGCCCCAAAAATCGATTTTTTTATGAAAAATTAAAATTGCATTTTCTGGCTAAACGAGAGGAGCTACAGCCAAAGGACCTCAATCTGTAATCACTTTCATTTTGCCCAAAAATCGATTTTTTATGAAAAATTAAAATTGCAATTTCTGGCTAAACGAGAGGAGCTACAGCCAAAAGGACCTCAATCTGTAATCACTTTCATTTGCCCCAAAATCGATTTTTTTATGAAAAATTAAAATTTCAATTTCTGGCTAAACGAGAGGAGCTACAGCCAAAAGGACCTCAATCTGTAATCACTTTCATTTTGCCCCAAAAATCGATTTTTTATGAAAATTAAATTGCATTTTCTGGCTAAACGAGAGGAGCTACAGCCAAAAGGACCTCAATCTGTAATCACTTTCATTTTGCCCCAAAAATCGATTTTTTTATGAAAATTAAAATTCCATTTCTGGCTAAACGAGAGGAGCTACAGCCAAAAGGACCTCAATCTGTTATCACTTTCATTTGCCCCAAAAATCGATTTTTTTATGAAAAATTAAAATTGCATTTCTGGCTAAACGAGAGGAGCTTACAGCCAAAAGGACCTCAATCTGTTAATCACTTTCATTTTGCCCCAAAAATCGATTTTTTATGAAAAATTAAAATTTCAAATTTCTGGCTAAACGAGAGGAGCTACAGCCAAAAGGACCTCAATCTGTAATCACTTTCATTTTGCCCCAAAAATCGATTTTTTTATGAAAAATTAAAATTTCAATTTCTGGCTAAACGAGAGGAGCTACGGCCAAAAGGACCTCAATCTGTTATCACTTTCATTTTGCCCCAAAATTCGAATTTTTTATGAAAAATTAAAATTTCAATTTCTGGCTAAACGAGAGGAGCTATAGCCAAAAATGACCTCAATCTGTAATCACTTTCATTTTGCCCCAAAAATCGATTTTTTATGAAAATTAAATTTCAATTTCTGGCTAAACGAGAGGAGCTACAGCCAAAAGGACCTCAATCTGTATCACTTTCATTTTGCCACAAAATCGATTTTTATGAAAAATTAAATTCAATTTTCTGGCTAAACGAGAGGAGCTACAGCCAAAAGGACCTCAATCTGTATCACTTTCATTTTGCCCAAAAATCGATTTTTTTATGAAAAATTAAAATTTGCAATTTCTGGCTTAAACGAGAGGAGCTACAGCCAAAGGACCTCAATCTGTAATCACTTTCATTTTGCCCCAAAAATCGATTTTTTATGAAAATTAAAATGCATTTTCTGGCTAAACGAGAGGAGCTACAGCCAAAAGGACCTCAATCTGTTATCACTTTCATTTTGCCCCAAAAATCGATTTTTTATGAAAAATTTAAATTGCATTTTCTGGCTAAACGAGAGGAGCTACAGCCAAAAGGACCTCAATCTGTTATCACTTTCATTTTTGCCCCAAAAATCGATTTTTTTATGAAAAATTAAAATTCCATTTTCTGGCTAAACGAGAGGAGCTACAGCCAAAAGGACCTCAATCTGTATCACTTTCATTTTGCCCCAAAAATCGATTTTTTTATGAAAATTAAAATTTCATTTTCTGGCTAAACGAGAGGAGCTACAGCCAAAAGGACCTCAATCTGTTATCACTTTCATTTTGCACCAAAAATCGATTTTTTATGAAAAATTAAAATTTCAATTTCTGGCTAAACGAGAGGAGCTACAGCCAAAAGGACCTCAATCTGTAATCACTTTCATTTTGCCCCAAAAATCGATTTTTTTATGAAAAATTAAAATTTCAATTTCTGGCTAAACGAGAGGAGCTACAGCCAAAAGGACCTCAATCTGTTATCACTTTTCATTTTTCCCCAAAAATCGATTTTTTATGAAAAATTAAAATTTCAATTTCTGGCTTAAACGAGAGGAGCTATAGCCAAAATGACCTCCAATCTGTAATCACTTTCATTTTGCCAAATCGATTTTTTTATGAAAAATAAATTTCATTTCTGGCTAAACGAGAGGAGCTACAGCCAAAGGACCTCAATCTGTAATCACTTTCATTTTTCCACCAAAAATCGATTTTTTTATGAAAAATTAAAATTGCATTTCTGGCTTAACGAGAGGAGCTACAGCCAAAAGGACCTCAATCTGTAATCACTTTCATTTTGCCCCAAAAATCGATTTTTTTATTGAAAATTTAAAATTGCATTTTCTGGCTAAACGAGAGGAGCTACAGCCAAAAGGACCTCAATCTGTAATCACTTTCCTTTTGCCACAAAAATAGATTTTTTATTGAAAAATTAAAATTGCATTTCTGGCTAAACGAGAGGAGCTACAGCCAAAGGACCTCAATCTGTATCCTTCATTTTGCCCTAAAATCGATTTTTTTATGAAAAAATTAAAATTGCATTTTCTGGCTAACGAGAGGAGCTACAGCCAAAATGACCTCAATCTGTAATCACTTTCATTTTGCCCCAAAAATCGATTTTTTTATGAAAATTAAAATTTCAATTTTCTGGCTAAACGAGAGGAGCTACAGCCAAAAGGACCTCAATCTGTATCACTTTCATTTTGCCCACAAAAATCGATTTTTTTATGAAAATTAAAATTCAATTCTGCTAAACGAGAGGAGCTACAGCCAAAAGGACCTCAATCTGTTATCACTTTCATTTTGCCCCAAAAATCGATTTTTTTATGAAAATTTAAAATTCAATTTCTGGCTAAACGAGAGGAGCTACAGCCAAAAGGACCTCAATCTGTAATCACTTTCATTTTGCCCCAAAAATCGATTTTTTTATGAAAAATTAAAATTCATTTCTGGCTAAACGAGAGGAGCTACAGCCAAAAGGACCTCAATCTGTAATCACTTTCATTTTGCCACAAAAATCGATTTTTTTATGAAAAATTAAAATTGCATTTCTGGCTAAACGAGAGGAGCTACAGCCAAAAGGACCTCAATCTGTTATCACTTTCATTTTGCCCCAAAAATCGATTTTTTATGAAAAATTAAAATTGCATTTTCTGGCTAAACGAGAGGAGCTACAGCCAAAATGACCTCAATCTGTTATCACTTTCATTTTGCCCAAAAATCTATTTTTTATGAAAAATTAAAATTTCAATTTTCTGGCTAAACGAGAGGAGCTACAGCCAAAAGGACCTCAATCTGTTATCACTTTCATTTTGCCCAAAAATCGATTTTTTTATGAAAAATTAAAATTGCATTTTCTGGCTAAACGAGAGGAGCTACAGCCAAAAGGACCTCAATCTGTAATCACTTTCATTTTCCCAAAATCGATTTTTTTATGAAAAATTAAAATTTCATTTTCTGGCTTAAACGAGAGGAGCTACAGCCAAAAGGACCTCAATCTGTAATCACTTTCATTTTGCCCAAAATCGATTTTTTTATGAAAAATTAAATTGCAATTTCTGGCTAAACGAGAGGAGCTACAGCCAAAAGGACCTCAATCTGTATCACTTCATTTTTCCCCAAAAATCGATTTTTTTATGAAAATTAAAATTGCATTTTCTGGCTAAACGAGAGGAGCTAAGCCAAAATGACCTCAATCTGTAATCACTTTCATTTTGCCACAAAATCGATTTTTTTATGAAAAATTTAAATTTGCATTTTCTGCTTAAACGAGAGGAGCTACAGCCAAAAGGACCTCAATCTGTAATCACTTTCATTTTGCCCCAAAAATCGATTTTTTTATGAAAATTTAAAATTGCATTTTCTGGCTTAAGAGAGGAGCTACAGCCAAAAGGACCTCAATCTGTAATCACTTTCATTTTTTCACAAATGATTTTTTTATGAAAAATTAAAATTTCAATTTCTGGCTTAACGAGAGGAGCTACAGCCAAAATGACCTCATCTGTAATCACTTTCATTTTGCCCCAAAAATCGATTTTTTTATGAAAATTAAATTGCATTTTCTGGCTAAACGAGAGGAGCTACAGCAAAAGGACCTCAATCTGTTATCACTTTCATTTTCAAAAATCGATTTTTTTATGAAAAATTAAATTTGCATTTTCTGCTTAACGAGAGGAGCTACAGCCAAAATGATCAATGTGTAATCACTTTCATTTTGCCACAAAAATCGATTTTTTATGAAAATTAAAATTTGCATTTTCTGGCTAAACGAGAGGAGCTACAGCCAAAAGGACCTCAATCTGTAATCACTTTCATTTTTGCCCCAAAAATCGATTTTTTATGAAAAATTAAAATTGCATTTCTGCGGCTAAACGAGAGGAGCTACAGCCAAAAGACCTCAATCTGTAATCACTTTCATTTTGCCCCAAAAATCGATTTTTATGAAAAATTAAAATTTCATTTTCTGGCTAAACGAGAGGAGCTACAGCCAAAATGACCTCAATCTGTAATCACTTTCATTTTGCCACAAAAATCGATTTTTTTATGAAAAATTAAAATTCAATTTCTGGCTAAACAGAGGAGCTACAGCCCAAAAGGACCTCAATCTGTTATCATTTCATTTTCCCCAAAAATCGATTTTTTATGAAAAATTAAATTGCATTTTCTGGCTAAACGAGAGGAGCTACAGCCAAAATGACCTCAATCTGTAATCACTTTCATTTTTGCCCGAAATCTATTTTTTTTGAAAAATTAAATTGCATTTTCTGGCTAAACGAGAGGAGCTACAGCCAAAAGGACCTCAATCTGTAATCACTTTCATTTTGCCCAAAAATCGATTTTTTATGAAAATTAAAATTGCATTTCTGGCTAAACGAGAGGAGCTACAGCCAAAAGGACCTCAATCTGTAATCACTTTCATTTTGCCCCAAAAAATCGATTTTTTATGAAAAATTTAAAATTGCATTTTCTGGCTTAAAGAGAGGAGCTACAGCCAAAAGGACCTCAATCTGTAATCACTTTCATTTTGCCCAAAATTATTTTTTTATTGAAAATTAAAATTTCAATTTCTGGCTAAACGAGAGGAGCTACAGCCAAAGGACCTCAATCTGTAATCACTTTCATTTTGCCCCAAAAATCGATTTTTTTATGAAAAATTAAAATTGCATTTTCTGGCTAAACGAGAGGAGCTACAGCCAAAAGGACCTCAATCTGTATCACTTTCATTTTGCCCCAAAAATCGATTTTTTTATGAAAAATTAAAATTTCATTTCTGGCTAAACGAGAGGAGCTACAGCCAAAAGGACCTCAATCTGTAATCACTTTCATTTTGCCCCAAAAATCGATTTTTTTATGAAAAATTAAAATTTCAATTTCTGGCTAAACGAGAGGAGCTACAGCCAAAAGGACCTCAATCTGTTATCACTTTCATTTTGCCCCAAAAATCGATTTTTTTGAAAAATTAAAATTTCATTTTCTGGCTAAACGAGAGGAGCTACAGCCAAAAGGACCTCAATCTGTAATCACTTTCATTTTGCCACAAAAATCGATTTTTTATGAAAAATTAAAATTGCAATTTTCTGGCTAAACGAGAGGAGCTACAGCCAAAAGGACCTCAATCTGTTATCACTTTCATTTTGCCCCAAAAATCGATTTTTTATGAAAAATTAAAATTGCATTTTCTGGCTAAACGAGAGGAGCTACAGCCAAAAGGACCTCAATCTGTAATCACTTTCATTTTGCCCAAAAATCGATTTTTTTATGAAAAATTAAAATTGCATTTTCTGGCTAAACGAGAGGAGCTACAGCCAAAAGGACCTCAATCTGTAATCACTTTCATTTTGCCCCAAAAATCGATTTTTTTGAAAAATTAAAATTGCATTTTCTGGCTAAACGAGAGGAGCTACAGCCAAAAGGACCTCAATCTGTATCACTTTCATTTTGCCCCAAAAATCGATTTTTTTATGAAAAATTAAAATTGCATTTTCTGGCTAAACGAGAGGAGCTACAGCCAAAAGGACCTCAATCTGTAATCACTTTCATTTTGCCCCAAAAATCGATTTTTTTATGAAAAATTAAAATTGCATTTTCTGGCTAAACGAGAGGAGCTACAGCCAAAAGGACCTCAATCTGTATCACTTTCATTTTGCCCCAAAAATCGATTTTTTATGAAAAATTAAAATTTCATTTTCTGGCTAAACGAGAGGAGCTACAGCCAAAAGGACCTCAATCTGTAATCACTTTCATTTTGCCCAAAAATCGATTTTTTTATGAAAAATTAAAATTTCATTTTCTGGCTAAACGAGAGGAGCTACAGCCAAAAGGACCTCAATCTGTTATCACTTTCATTTTGCCCCAAAAATCGATTTTTTTATGAAAAATTAAAATTGCATTTTCTGGCTAAACGAGAGGAGCTACAGCCAAAAGGACCTCAATCTGTAATCACTTTCATTTTGCCCAAAAATCGATTTTTTTATGAAAAATTAAAATTGCATTTTCTGGCTAAACGAGAGGAGCTACAGCCAAAAGGACCTCAATCTGTATCACTTTCATTTTGCCCCAAAAATCGATTTTTTTATGAAAAATTAAAATTGCATTTTCTGGCTAAACGAGAGGAGCTACAGCCAAAAGGACCTCAATCTGTAATCACTTTCATTTTGCCCCAAAATCGATTTTTTATGAAAAATTAAAATTGCATTTTCTGGCTAAACGAGAGGAGCTACAGCCAAAAGGACCTCAATCTGTAATCACTTTCATTTTGCCCAAAAATCGATTTTTTTATGAAAAATTAAAATTGCATTTCTGGCTAAACGAGAGGAGCTACAGCCAAAAGGACCTCAATCTGTTATCACTTTCATTTTGCCCCAAAAATCGATTTTTTTATGAAAAATTAAAATTGCATTTTCTGGCTAAACGAGAGGAGCTACAGCCAAAAGGACCTCAATCTGTAATCACTTTCATTTTGCCCCAAAAATCGATTTTTTATGAAAAATTAAAATTGCATTTTCTGGCTAAACGAGAGGAGCTACAGCCAAAAGGACCTCAATCTGTATCACTTTCATTTTGCCCCAAAAATCGATTTTTTATGAAAAATTAAAATTGCATTTTCTGGCTAAACGAGAGGAGCTACAGCCAAAAGGACCTCAATCTGTAATCACTTTCATTTTGCCCCAAAAATCGATTTTTTTATGAAAAATTAAAATTGCATTTTCTGGCTAAACGAGAGGAGCTACAGCCAAAAGGACCTCAATCTGTTATCACTTTCATTTTGCCCCAAAAATCGATTTTTTTGAAAAATTAAAATTGCATTTTCTGGCTAAACGAGAGGAGCTACAGCCAAAAGGACCTCAATCTGTTATCACTTTCATTTTGCCCCAAAAATCGATTTTTTATGAAAAATTAAAATTGCATTTTCTGGCTAAACGAGAGGAGCTACAGCCAAAAGGACCTCAATCTGTATCACTTTCATTTTGCCCAAAAATCGATTTTTTATGAAAAATTAAAATTGCATTTTCTGGCTAAACGAGAGGAGCTACAGCCAAAAGGACCTCAATCTGTAATCACTTTCATTTTGCCCAAAAATCGATTTTTTTATGAAAAATTAAAATTGCATTTTCTGGCTAAACGAGAGGAGCTACAGCCAAAAGGACCTCAATCTGTTATCACTTTCATTTTGCCCAAAAATCGATTTTTTATGAAAAATTAAAATTGCATTTTCTGGCTAAACGAGAGGAGCTACAGCCAAAAGGACCTCAATCTGTTATCACTTTCATTTTGCCCCAAAAATCGATTTTTTATGAAAAATTAAAATTTCATTTCTGGCTAAACGAGAGGAGCTACAGCCAAAAGGACCTCAATCTGTTATCACTTTCATTTTGCCCAAAAATCGATTTTTTATGAAAAATTAAAATTGCATTTTCTGGCTAAACGAGAGGAGCTACAGCCAAAAGGACCTCAATCTGTAATCACTTTCATTTTGCCCAAAAATCGATTTTTTTATGAAAAATTAAAATTGCATTTTCTGGCTAAACGAGAGGAGCTACAGCCAAAAGGACCTCAATCTGTTATCACTTTCATTTTGCCCCAAAAATCGATTTTTTTATGAAAAATTAAAATTTCAATTTCTGGCTAAACGAGAGGAGCTACAGCCAAAAGGACCTCAATCTGTTATCACTTTCATTTTGCCCCAAAAATCGATTTTTTTATGAAAAATTAAAATTGCATTTTCTGGCTAAACGAGAGGAGCTACAGCCAAAAGGACCTCAATCTGTATCACTTTCATTTTGCCCAAAAATCGATTTTTTTATGAAAAATTAAAATTGCATTTTCTGGCTAAACGAGAGGAGCTACAGCCAAAAGGACCTCAATCTGTAATCACTTTCATTTTGCCCAAAAATCGATTTTTTTATGAAAAATTAAAATTGCATTTTCTGGCTAAACGAGAGGAGCTACAGCCAAAAGGACCTCAATCTGTTATCACTTTCATTTTGCCCCAAAAATCGATTTTTTTATGAAAAATTAAAATTTCATTTCTGGCTAAACGAGAGGAGCTACAGCCAAAAGGACCTCAATCTGTATCACTTTCATTTTGCCCCAAAAATCGATTTTTTTATGAAAAATTAAAATTGCATTTTCTGGCTAAACGAGAGGAGCTACAGCCAAAAGGACCTCAATCTGTTATCACTTTCATTTTGCCCCAAAAAATCGATTTTTTTATGAAAAATTAAAATTTTGCATTTTCTGGCTAAACGAGAGGAGCTACAGCCAAAAGGACCTCAATCTGTTATCACTTTCATTTTGCCCCAAAAATCGATTTTTTTATGAAAAATTAAAATTGCATTTTCTGGCTAAACGAGAGGAGCTACAGCCAAAAGGACCTCAATCTGTTAATCACTTTCATTTTGCCCCAAAAATCGATTTTTTTTTTATGAAAATAAAATTTCAATTTCTGGCTAAACGAGAGGAGCTACAGCCAAAAGGACCTCAATCTGTTATCACTTTCATTTTGCCCCAAAAATTATTTTTTTTATGAAAAATTAAAATTGCATTTTCTGGCTAAACGAGAGGAGCTACAGCCAAAAGGACCTCAATCTGTTATCACTTTCATTTTGCCCCAAAAATTTTTTTTTTTATGAAAAATTAAAATTGCATTTTCTGGCTAAACGAGAGGAGCTACAGCCAAAAGGACCTCAATCTGTATCACTTTCATTTTGCCCCAAAAATCGATTTTTTTTATGAAAAATTAAAATTGCATTTTCTGGCTAAACGAGAGGAGCTACAGCCAAAAGGACCTCAATCTGTTATCACTTTCATTTGCCCCAAAAAATTATGAAAAATTAAAATTGCATTTCTGGCTAAACGAGAGGAGCTACAGCCAAAAGGACCTCAATCTGTTATCACTTTCATTTTGCCCCAAAAATCGATTTTTTTTATGAAAAATTAAAATTGCATTTCTGGCTAAACGAGAGGAGCTACAGCCAAAAGGACCTCAATCTGTTATCACTTTCATTTTGCCCAAAAATCGATTTTTTTATGAAAAATTAAAATTGCAATTTTCTGGCTAAACGAGAGGAGCTACAGCCAAAAGGACCTCAATCTGTTATCACTTTCATTTGCCCCAAAAATTGATTTTTTATAAAAAAAATTAAAAAAAATTTTTATGAAAAATTAAAATTGCATTTTCTGGCTAACGAGAGGAGCTACAGCCAAAAGGACCTCAATCTGTAATCACTTTCATTTTGCCCCAAAAATCGATTTTTTTTTTGAAAAATTAAATTGCATTTCTGTGGCTAACGAGAGGAGCTACAGCAAAAGGACCTCAA
>PYHX02000458.1:0-10226 GCA_004302925.2 Cochliomyia hominivorax
TTAGAGAAAAAAAGTACAATTTGTAAAAATCGAAAATTTTGTTAAATTTAAATGTAAGTTCATTTTTAAGAATACATTACAATATAAATCTAAAACTACACCAGACTTAGAGAAAATTATGAAAAATTACATTTTTTATTTCGAATTTTAAATGTAATTTTGTTTCTAAAAATACATAACAACGTACATCCACACACAGCTTTCAAAACGTTACGTTACAAATCAAAATAAATCTACGCAAAAGAGTGATACAGCATACGAAAAAATAGGAAAACGTATTTTAAACACTAAACTAAGAAAAATTTGTCAAATAGTAAAATTTTGAAAATCAAAAAATTTTTTATATTTTAAATAACAAACTTAGACAAAATTGTGAAAAAGTACAATTTTTTTAAATGTATAATTTTGAATGTAATTTCGTCTCTAAAAAATTGTTAAATTATAAATGTAATTGCTTGTTTAAAATAACATTACAATATAAATCTACGCACAAGATTGATACAGTTTACGAAAAACTAGAAAATCGTTTTTGAAACTACACTAAACTAATTTAGTTAAATTTTAAATGAAATTTTGTTTCTAAAAATACAAAACAATATAAGTCTGCACACATGAAAGATACAGTTTTCGCAAAAATCAGTAATTGCACTTAAAACTAAACCAGATATAGAGAAAATTATGAAAAACTACAAAAACCAAACCACCAAACTTAGAAAGAATTGTAAAGCTACACAAAACTTAGAGAAAATTGTGAAAAAGTAAAATTTTTAAAAATCAAAATATTTGTTAAATTTTAAGTTTGTTTCTAAAAAATATATAACTTCGTAGATCTACGCATTAGATTCAAAACTAAAATAACATAGAAAACATTGCGAAAAAGTACAATTTTTTAAAATCAAAAAATACAAAACAATGTAAATCTTCAGGAAAGTGTGATACAGCTTAGGAAAAAAAATTAGCAATCGAATTTTAAACTACACCAAACTTAGAGAAAATTGTAAAAAAGTACAATTTTTAAAAATCAAAAATTTTGTAAAATTTAAATGTAAGTTCATTTTTAAGAATACATTACAATATAAATCTAAAACTACATTTAGAGAAAATTGTGAAAAAATACATTTTTTTATATTTTAAATTAAATTTTGTTTCTAAAAATACAAAACAATATAAATCTACAGGAAATATTAACACAGCAAAAAAATGGGTGTTGTTTTTAAAAATACATTGCAATATAAATCTACAAACATGTATCACTATTGTTATAAATGTAATTTCTTGTTTAAAATAACATTACAATATAAATCTACGAACAAGATTGATACAGCTTACGAAAAAATAGGAAATCGTATTTTAAACACTAAATTAAAAGAAATTGGTTAAAAAGTAAAATTTTTAAATTTCAAAATTTTGTTAAATTTTAAATGAAATTTTGTTTCTAAAAATACAAAACAATATAAGTCTGCAAAGATGAAAGATACAAATTTCGCAAAAATCAGTAATTGGACTTAAAACTACACCAGACTTAGAGAAAATTATGAAAAAGTACATTTTTTATTTCTAAGAATATATAACAACGTAAATATATGAGTGACACAGCTTTCAGAAAATAGGTAATCAGATTTTAAACTACACCAAACTTAGAAAAATTTTAAAAATTACAATCTTTTAAAATTATAAAATTTTTTATATTTTAAATGAAATTTTGTTTCTAAAAGTACAAGAGAATATAAATCCACAGGAAATATTGACACAGTTGTTAAAAATCAAAAAATTTGTTAAATTTTAAATATAAGGTTGTTTTTTTTTAAATACATTACAACAGCTTTCGAAAAATAGGTAATCAGATTTTAAACTACACCAAACTTAGAAAAAATTTTAAAAATTACAATCTTTTAAAATTATAAAATTTGTTATATTTTAAATTAAATTTTGTTTCTAAAAGTACAAAACAATATAAATCAACGGGAAATATTGACACAGCTTACGAAAAAAATACCAATCGGATTTTAAGCTACACCAAATTTAGAGAAAATTGTGAGAAATACAGTTGTTAAAATCAGAAAATTTGTTAAATTTTAAATGTAAGTTTGTTTTTAAAAATACATTACAATATAAATCTACAAAGAAGAGTGATACAACTTATGAAAACATAGGCAATCGGATTTTAAACTACACTAAACCAAGAGAAATTTGTTAAAAAGTAAAATTTTAAAATTAAAAAATTTGTTAAATTTTAAATGAAATTTTTGTTTCTAAAAATACAAAACAATTTAAGTCTGCACACATGAAAGATGCAGCTTTCGAAAAAAGTCAGTAATTGGATTTAAAACTACATCAGACTTAAAGAAAATTGTGAAAAGAGTACAACTTTTAAATGTATAATTTTGAATGTATTCGTCTCTAAAAATACATAACAACGTAATCTACACACATGAGTGATACAGCTTTCAAAAAATAGGTAATCAGACTTTAAACTACAACAAACTTAGAAAAAATTGTAAAAAATTAAATTCCTTTAAAATTAAAAAAATTCATTGTTTAAATGAAATTTTGTTTCTAAAAATATAAATCAAAATAATTCTATATGTGATGTGGCTTACGTAAAAATGGGCAATTGGAAAAAATTGTAAAAAATTAAATTCCTTTAAAATTAAAAAATTTCATTGTTTAAATGAAATTTTGTTTCTAAAAATACAAAACAATATAAGTCTGCAAAGATGAAAGATACAAATTTCGCAAAAATCAGTAATTGGACTTAAAACTACACCAGACTTAGAGAAAATTATGAAAAAGTACATTTTTTATTTCTAAGAATACATAACAACGTAAATATATGAGTGACACAGCTTTCAGAAAATAGGTAATCAGATTTTAAACTACACCAAACTTAGAAAAAATTTTAAAAATTACAATCTTTTAAAATTATAAAATTTGTTATATTTTAAATGAAATTTTGTTTCTAAAAGTACAAGAGAATATAAATCCACAGGAAATATTGACACAGTTGTTAAAAATCAAAAAAATTTGTTAAATTTTAAATATAAGGTTGTTTTTTTTAAATACATTACAACAGCTTTCGAAAAATAGGTAATCAGATTTTAAACTACACCAAACTTAGAAAAATTTTAAAAATTACAATCTTTTAAAATTATAAAATTTGTTATATTTTAAATTAAATTTTGTTTCTAAAAGTACAAAACAATATAAATCAACGGGAAATATTGACACAGCTTACGAAAAAAATACCAATCGGATTTAAGCTACACCAAATTTAGAGAAAATTGTGAGAAATACAGTTGTTAAAAATCAGAAAATTTGTTAAATTTTAAATGTAAGTTTGTTTTTAAAAATACATTACAATATAAATCTACAAAGAAGAGTGATACAACTTATGAAAGCATAGGCAATCGGATTTTAAACTACACTAAACCAAGAGAAATTTGTTAAAAAGTAAAATTTTTAAAATTAAAAAATTTGTTAAATTTTAAATGAAATTTTTGTTTCTAAAAATACAAAACAATTTAAGTCTGCACACATGAAAGATGCAGCTTTCGAAAAAAGTCAGTAATTGGATTTAAAACTACATCAGACTTAAAGAAAATTGTGAAAAGAGTACAACTTTTAAATGTATAATTTTGAATGTATTCGTCTCTAAAAATACATAACAACGTAATCTACACACATGAGTGATACAGCTTTCAAAAAATAGGTAATCAGACTTTAAACTACAACAAACTTAGAAAAAATTGTAAAAAATTAAATTCCTTTAAAATTAAAAAATTCATTGTTTAAATGAAATTTTGTTTCTAAAAATATAAATCAAAATAATTCTATATGTGATGTGGCTTACGTAAAAATGGGCAATTGGAAAAAATTGTAAAAAATTAAATTCCTTTAAAATTAAAAATTTCATTGTTTAAATGAAATTTTGTTTCTAAAAATACAAAACAATATAAGTCTGCAAAGATGAAAGATACAAATTTCGCAAAAATCAGTAATTGGACTTAAAACTACACCAGACTTAGAGAAAATTATGAAAAAGTACATTTTTTATTTCTAAGAATACATAACAACGTAAATATATGAGTGACACAGCTTCAGAAAATAGGTAATCAGATTTTAAACTACACCAAACTTAGAAAAAATTTTAAAAATTACAATCTTTTAAAATTATAAAATTTGTTATATTTTAAATGAAATTTTGTTTCTAAAAGTACAAGAGAATATAAATCCACAGGAAATATTGACACAGTTGTTAAAAATCAAAAAAATTTGTTAAATTTTAAATATAAGGTTGTTTTTTTAAATACATTACAACAGCTTTCGAAAAATAGGTAATCAGATTTTAAACTACACCAAACTTAGAAAAAATTTTAAAAAATTACAATCTTTTAAAATTATAAATTTGTTATATTTTAAATTAAATTTTGTTTCTAAAAGTACAAAACAATATAAATCAACGGGAAATATTGACACAGCTTACGAAAAAAATACCAATCGGATTTTAAGCTACACCAAATTTAGAGAAAATTGTGAGAAATACAGTTGTTAAAAATCAGAAAATTTGTTAAATTTTAAATGTAAGTTTGTTTTTAAAAATACATTACAATATAAATCTACAAAGAAGAGTGATACAACTTATGAAAGCATAGGCAATCGGATTTTAAACTACACTAAACCAAGAGAAATTTGTTAAAAAGTAAAATTTTTAAAATTAAAAAATTTGTTAAATTTAAATGAAATTTTTGTTTCTAAAAATACAAAACAATTTAAGTCTGCACACATGAAAGATGCAGCTTTCGAAAAAAGTCAGTAATTGGATTTAAAACTACATCAGACTTAAAGAAAATTGTGAAAAGAGTACAACTTTTAAATGTATAATTTTGAATGTATTCGTCTCTAAAAATACATAACAACGTAATCTACACACATGAGTGATACAGCTTTCAAAAAATAGGTAATCAGACTTTAAACTACAACAAACTTAGAAAAAATTGTAAAAAATTAAATTCCTTTAAAATTAAAAAAATTCATTGTTTAAATGAAATTTTGTTTCTAAAAATATAAATCAAAATAATTCTATATGTGATGTGGCTTACGTAAAAATGGGCAATTGGAAAAAATTGTAAAAAATTAAATTCCTTTAAAATTAAAAAATTTCATTGTTTAAATGAAATTTTGTTTCTAAAAATACAAAACAATATAAGTCTGCAAAGATGAAAGATACAAATTTCGCAAAAATCAGTAATTGGACTTAAAACTACACCAGACTTAGAGAAAATTATGAAAAAGTACATTTTTTATTTCTAAGAATACATAACAACGTAAATATATGAGTGACACAGCTTTCAGAAAATAGGTAATCAGATTTTAAACTACACCAAACTTAGAAAAAATTTTAAAAATTACAATCTTTTAAAATTATAAAATTTGTTATATTTTAAATGAAATTTTGTTTCTAAAAGTACAAGAGAATATAAATCCACAGGAAATATTGACACAGTTGTTAAAAATCAAAAAAATTTGTTAAATTTTAAATATAAGGTTGTTTTTTTTAAATACATTACAACAGCTTTCGAAAAATAGGTAATCAGATTTTAAACTACACCAAACTTAGAAAAAATTGTAAAAAATTACAATCTTTTAAAATTAAAAAATTTGTTATATTTTAAATTAAATTTTGTTTCTAAAAGTACAAAACAATATAAATCAACGGGAAATATTGACACAGCTTACGAAAAAAAATACCAATCGGATTTTAAGCTACACCAAATTTAGAGAAAATTGTGAGAAATACAGTTGTTAAAAATCAGAAAATTTGTTAAATTTTAAATGTAAGTTTGTTTTTAAAATACATTACAATATAAATCTACAAAGAAGAGTGATACAACTTATGAAAGCATAGGCAATCGGATTTTAAACTACACTAAACCAAGAGAAATTTGTTAAAAAGTAAAATTTTTAAAATTAAAAAATTTGTTAAATTTAAATGAAATTTTTGTTTCTAAAAATACAAAACAATTTAAGTCTGCACACATGAAAGATGCAGCTTTCGAAAAAAGTCAGTAATTGGATTTAAAACTACATCAGACTTAAAGAAAATTGTGAAAAGAGTACAACTTTTAAATGTATAATTTTGAATGTATTCGTCTCTAAAAATACATAACAACGTAATCTACACACATGAGTGATACAGCTTTCAAAAAATAGGTAATCAGACTTTAAACTACAACAAACTTAGAAAAATTGTAAAAAATTAAATTCCTTTAAAATTAAAAAAATTCATTGTTTAAATGAAATTTTGTTTCTAAAAATATAAATCAAAATAATTCTATATGTGATATGGCTTACGTAAAATGGGCAATTGGATTTTAAGCTACACTAAACTAAGAGAAATTTTATAAAAAGTAAAATTTTTAAAATCAAAAAATTTTTTAAATTTTAAATGAAATTTTGTTTCTAAAAATACAAAACAATATAAGTCTGCACACATAAAAGGTGCAGCTTTCGCAAAAATCAGTAATTGGATTGAAAACACCAACAGACTTAGAGAAATTATGAAAAAGTACATTTTTAATTTCTAATTTTAAATGTAATTATGTTTCTAAAAATACATAACAACGTAAATCTACACACGTGAGTGATATAACATTCAAAAAATAGGTAATCAGATTTTAAACTACACCAAACTTAGAAAAAAATGTAAAAAATTAAAATCTTTTAAAATTAAAATTTTTTTATATTTAAATAAATTTTTGTCTCTAAAAATACGAATCAAAATAAATATACATGCATAAGTGATACAGCTTACGTAAAAATAGACAGTCAGATTTTAAACTACAGAAAACTTAGAGAAAATTGTGAAAAAGGCAATCGGATTTCAAACTTAGAAAAAATTGTAAAAAATTACAATCTTTTAAAATTAAAAAATTTGTTAAATTTTAAATTAAATTTTGTTTCGAAAAAAAAGAAACATTAAAATGCTACACACATGAGATGCAATTACGTAAGAAAGGCAATCGGATTTTAAACTACACCATACTTATAGAAAACTGTTAAAAAGTACATCTTTTAAAACCAAAAAATTGCTAAATTATAAATGTAAGTTCTTGTATCAAAATACATTACAATATTAATCTACGCACAAGACTGATACAGCTTGCGAAAAAATAGATAATCGTATTTTAAACTACACTAAACTAAGTGAAATTTGTTAAAAAGTAAAATTTTGAAAATAAAAAATTTGTTAAATTTTAAATGAAATTCTGTTTCTAAAAATACAAAATAATATAAGTCTGCACACAAAAAAGATGCAGATTTAGAAAAATCAGTAATTGTATATAAAACTACACCAGACTTAGAGAAATTACGAAAAAGTAACATTTTTTTAAATTTCTGATTTAAAAATGTAATTTTGTTTCTTATAACTTATAGAAAATTGTAAAAAAGTACATTTATTAAAATCAAAAAATTTGTTATTTTTAAGAATAAATTCGTTTTTAAAAATACATTACATTAAAAATCTACGCACGCATTTTAAACTACACTAATCTAAGAGAAATTTGTTAAAAGGTAAAATTTTTAAATTTCAAAAACTTTGTTAAATTTTAAATGAAATCTTGTTTCTAATAATACAGAGCAATATAAGTCTGTACACAAGAAAAATACAGATTTCACAAAAATTAGTAATTGGACTTAAAACTACACCAAACTTAGAGAAAATTGTGAAAGAGTACAATTTTTTAATGTATAATTATGAATGTATTCGTCTCTTAAAATACATAACAACGTAAATCTATACACATTAGTGATACAGCTTTCGAAAAATAGGTAACCAGCTTATGCAAAAAATACCAATCGGATTTTATGCTACACCAAATTTAGAGAAAATTGTGAGAAATACAGTTGTTAAAAATCAAAAAATTTGTTAAATTTTAAATGAAATTTTTGTTTCTAAAAATACAAAAATACAAAATGAAAGATGCAACTTTGGAAAAAGTCAGTAATTGGATTTAAAACTACACCAGACTTAAAGAAAATTGTGAAAAGAGTAGGTAATCAGACTTTAAAATACAACAAACTTAGAAAAAATTGTAAAAAATTAAATTCTTTTAAAATTAAAAAATTGTTATATTTTAAATGAAATTTTGTTTCTAAAAATACAAATCAAAATAATTCTATATGTGATACGGCTTACGTAAAAATAGGCAATTGGATTTTAAGTTACACTAAACTAAGAGAAATTTGATAAAAAGTAAAATTTTTAAAATCAAAAAATTTTTAAATTTTAAATGAAATTTTGTTTCTAAAAATACAAAACAATATAAGTCTGCACACATAAAAGGTGCAGCTTTCGCAAAAATCAGTAATTGGATTGAAAACACCACAAGACTTAGAGAAATTATGAAAAAGTGCATTTTTTTAATTTCTAATTTTAAATGTAATTTTGTTTCTAAAAATACATAACAACGTAAATCTACACACGTGAGTGATACAACAAAAATAGGTAATCAGATTTTAAACTGCACCAGACTTAGAAAAAGTTGTAAAAAGTTACTATCTTTTAAAATTATAAAATTTGTTATATTTTAAATGAAATTTTGTTTCTAAAAGTACAAAACAATATAAATCTACGGAAAATATTGACACAGCTAACGAAAATTTAGAGAAAATTGTGAAAAATACAGTTGTTAAAAATCAAAAAATTTGTTAAATTTTAAAATTTGTTTTTAAACAGGAAATATTGACACAGCTTACGAAAAAAATGAGCAATCAGATTTTAAGCTACATCAAATTTAGAGAAAATTGTAAAAAAGTACAATTGTTAAAAATCAAACATTTTGTTTAATTTTAAATGTAGGTAGTTTTTTAAAAATACATTACAATATTATTCTACAAACGAGAGTGATGCAGCTTGCGAAAGCATAGGCAATCGGATTTTAAACTACAGTAAACTAAGAGAAATGGTGATACAGCTTACGAAAAAAATAACAATCGGATTTTAATCTACAGCAAACTTAGAGAAAATTGTAAAAAAAGTACAATTGTTAAAAATCAAACATTTTGTTAAATTTTAAATGTTAGGTAGTTTTTTAAAAATACATTACAATATTTATCTACAAACGAGAGTGATGCAGCTTGCGAAAGCATAGGCAATCGGATTTTAAACTACACTAAACTAAGAGAAATTTGTTAAAAAGTAAAATTTTTAAAATTAAAAAATTTGTTAAATTTTAAATGAAATTTTAACAATATAAGTCTGCACACATGAAAGATACAACTTTCGAAAAAAAATCAGTAATTGTATTTAAAACTACACCAGACTTAGAAAAAAATATGAAAGAGTATACCAAACATAAAAAAATTGTAAAAAATTAAAATCTTTTAAAATTAAACAAGTAAGAATGCTATATTCGGCTATGCCGAATCTTAAATACCCTCCACCAAAATTCGTGTAAAGTTAATACGTTAGGTTCCATAGACACACATATACTCACAAATGTATATAACATAGAAATACTTAATTAGTCATAAAATTAGTTGCAATTTTGGCTATAACTTTTTTCAACTGAACTGCCTTTTTTCTATCAAATTTCATTGAGCTCTGTTAATTTTTGTAAATGTGAGCAGACAAAGAGATTGACGAAAATCGCCTGAGATTTTGATTTGATGCAAGAATATATACATTATGGGGCCTGAAGTAATTCATTCTTAGCGTTACACACTGAACGACAAAGTTAATATCCTCTCTCTACCACTTGTATTGTGGAGCGTATAAAAACAAAAAATATGCTTGTTATAAGCTCAAAACTGTTTTCCGGGACAAATTTGGAAAATTTGGACCATGATTGTTCATATTTATAGAATACTTTGATTATAGTTAGACAAATGATTGTGCTAAATTTTAATGGAACTGATCTTTATTTAATGTTTTATAAACTCAAATCCGTTTACCGGGAATCCCGTTATAAGGGAGCTATAGGAACGTTTGGACCGATGTAGGGCAAATTTATATAATATCTTCAGAACAGTTAGCAAAATAATTGTGCGAATTCAATAGAATTAGTCTTTATTTACTCGTTTTATAAGCTGAAAACTGTGGGAGCTATATAAAAATATGGACCCATGTTAATAAAATTTATAACATATATTTAAAATAACTAGAAAACTAGTTGTGCCTAATTTCAAAAGAATTGGTTCAAATTTAAGAGTTTTATAAGCTATAA
>PYHX02000458.1:10326-30517 GCA_004302925.2 Cochliomyia hominivorax
CTGTTATTTAAAACATAACAAATTTTTGATTTTAAAAACTTTATTTTAACAAATTTCTCTTGGTTTAGCGAAATTTGTATCTTTCATGTGTGCAGAATTATATTGTTTTGTATTTTTAGAAACAAAATTTCATTTAAAATTTAACAAAATTTTTGAAATTTAAAAATTTTACTTTTCAACAAATTTCTCTTAGTTTAGTGTTTAAAATACGATTTCCTATTTTTTCGTAAGCTGTATCACTCATGTTTGTAGATTTATTTTGATTTGTAATGTAATGTAATTTAATGTAATGTAATGTAATGTAATGTAATGTAATGTAATGTAATGTTTTGATAATGTAATGTATTTTTAAAAACTAAATTACATTTAAAATTTAACAATTTTTTGATTTTAAAAAATGTAATTTTTAACAATTTTTTACAAGTTTGGTGTAGTTTAAAATCCGATTGCCTTTCTAATGTTATCTGTATTACTCATGTGTGTAGATCTTTATTGATTTGTTTTTTATAAACAAATTCTCATTTAAACATTAACAATTTTTTTTAATTATAATTATAATTATTTTTTTAAGTTTTGTGTAGTTTAAAATCTGATTACCTATTTTTTGAGAGCTGTATCACTCATGTGTGTAGATTTACATTATTGTGTATTTTTAGAAGCAAAATTACATTAAAAATTATACATTTAAAAAATGTCTAATTTTATTTAAGTTTTGTGTAGTTTAAAATAGGATTGCCTATTTTTACATAAGCTGTATCACTCTTTTGCGTAGATTTCTATTGTAATGTATTTTTAAAAATAACCTTATATTTAAAATTCAAAATTTTTTTTGATTTTAATAAATTGTACTTTTTCGCAATGTTTTCTATGTTGTTGTACTTACATTTAAAATTTAACAAATTTTTTGATTTTTAAAAATTTAACTTTTTTAACAATTTCCTCTAAGTTTTTTGTAGTTTAAAATCCGATTGCTATAAGTATTACTCATGTGTGTAGATTTATATTGATTTGTCTAAGTCTGTTATTTAAAACATAACAAATTTTTTGATTTAAAAAACTTTATTTTAACAAACTTCTCTTGGTTTAGCGAAATTTGTATCTTTCATGTGTGCAGAATTATATTGTTTTGTATTTTTAGAAACAAAATTTCATTTAAAATTTAACAAAATTTTTGAAATTTAAAAATTTTACTTTTCAACAAATTTCTCTTAGTTTAGTGTTTAAAATACGATTTCCTATTTTTTCGTAAGCTGTATCACTCATGTTTGTAGATTTATTTTGATTTGTAATGTAATGTAATTTAATGTAATGTAATGTAATGTTTTGATAATGTAATGTATTTTTAAAAACTAAATTACATTTAAAATTTAACAATTTTTTGATTTTAAAAAATGTAATTTTAACAATTTTTTACAAGTTTGGTGAAGTTTAAAATCCGATTGCCTTTCTAATGTTATCTGTATTACTCATGTGTGTAGATCTTTATTGATTTGTTTTTTATAAACAAATTCTCATTTAAACATTAACAATTTTTTTAATTATAATTATAATTATTTTTTTAAGTTTTGTGTAGTTTAAAATCTGATTACCTATTTTTTGAGAGCTGTATCACTCATGTGTGTAGATTTACATTATTGTGTATTTTTAGAAGCAAAATTACATTAAAAATTATACATTTAAAAAATGTCTAATTTTATTTAAGTTTTGTGTAGTTTAAAATAGGATTGCCTATTTTTACATAAGCTGTATCACTCTTTTGCGTAGATTTCTATTGTAATGTATTTTTAAAAATAACCTTATATTTAAAATTCAAAAATTTTTTTTGATTTTAATAAATTGTACTTTTTCGCAATGTTTTCTATGTTGTTGTACTTACATTTAAAATTTAACAAATTTTTTGATTTTTAAAAATTTAACTTTTTTAACAATTTCCTCTAAGTTTTTTGTAGTTTAAAATCCGATTGCTATAAGTATTACTCATGTGTGTAGATTTATATTGATTTGTTTTTTAGAAACAAAATTTCATTTAAAATATAACATTTATTTTATTTGTTTTAAGTTTTTTCTAAGTTTGGTGTAGTTAAAAGTCTGATTACTTATTTTTTGAAAGCTGTATCATTCATATGTGTAGATTTACGTTGTTAGGTATTTTTAGAAACAAAATTACATTTAAAATTAGACATTTAAAAAAATGTAATTTTTCATAATTTTCTGGTGTAGTTTTAGATTTATATTTTAATAGATTTATATTTTAATGTATTCTAAAAAATGAACTTACATTTAAATTTAACAAAATTTTTGATTTTTAAAAACTGTACGTTTTTGCAATTTTCTCTAAGTTTGTTGAGCTTAAAATCCGATTGCTATTTTTTCCTTAGCTGTATCACTATTTCCTGATTTACATTGTTTTGTATTTTTAATTTTAGAAGATTGTAATTTTTTACAATTTTTTCTAAGTTTGGTGAAGTTTAAAATCTAATTACATATTTTTTAAAACTCTGTCACTCATGAGTGTAGATTTACGTTGTTATGTATTTTTAGGAACAAACTTACATCTAAAATTTAACAAATATTTTGATTTTTAAAAATTTTACTTTTTCACAATTTTCTCTAAGTTTTGTGTAGCTTTAAATCCGAATGGCTATTTTTACGTAAGCCGTATCACCCATGTGTTTAGATTTATCCTGTTTTGTATTTTTAGAAACAAAATTTCATTTAAAATGTAACAAATTTTATAAAAAGATTGTAATTTTTACAATTTTTTCTAAGTTTGGTGTAGTCTAAAATCTAATTACCTATTTTTTGAAAGCTGTGTCACTCATGTGTGTGGATTTACGTTGTTATGTATTTTTAGAAACAAAATTACATTTAAAATTTGAAATAAAAAAAGGAATTTTTCATAATTTTCTCTAAGCCTGGTGTATTTTTAAGCCCAATTACTTATTTTTGCGAAACCTGTATCTTTCATTTGTGCAGACTTATATTGTTTTGTATTTTTAGAAACAAAATTTCATTTAAAATTTAACAAAATTTTTGAAATTCAAAAATTTTACTTTTTATCAAATTTCTCTTAGTTTAGTGTAGTTTCAAATACGATTTTCTATTTTTTCGTAAGCTTTATCAATCTTGTGCGTAGATTTATATTGTAATATTATTTTAAACAAGAAATTACATTTATAATTTAACAATTTTTTAGAGACGAAATTACATTCAAAATTATACATTTAAAAAAATTGTACTCTTTAACAATTTTGTCTAAGTCTGTTATTTAAAATATAACAAATTTTTTGATTTTAGAAATTTTACTTTTAACAAATTTCTCTTGGTTTAGCGAATATTGTATCTTTCATTGTTTTGTATTTATAGAAACAAAATTTCATTTAAAATTTAACAAAATATTTGAAATTTAAAAATTTTACTTTTTAACAATTTTCTCTTAGTTTAATTTTTAAAATACGATTTCCTATTTTTTCGTAAGCTGTATCACTCATGTTTGTAGATTTATTTTGATTTGTAATGTAATGTTTTGATAATGTAATGTATTTTTAAAAACGAAAATACATTTAAAATTTAACAATTTTTTGATTTAAAAAATGTACTTTTTAAAAATTTTCTATAAGTTTGGTGTAGTTTAAAATTTTACTTTTTAAAAATTTCTTGGTTTAGAGTAGTTTAAAATCCGATTGCCTATGCTTTCCTAAGCTTTATCACTCTTCTTTGTAGATTTATCTTGAAATGTATTTTTAAAACAACAACAATTTTTTCGTAAGCTGTGTCAATATTTCCTATAGATTTATATTGTTTTGTATGTTTAGAAACATAATTTCATTTAAAATATAAAAAATGTACTTTTTCACTAAGTCTAGTGTAGTTTTAGATTTACATTGCAATGTATTCTTAAAAATTAATTTACATTTAAATTTCACAAAATTTTTGATTTTTAAAAATTGTAGTTTTTACAATTTTCTCTATGTTTGGTGTAGTTTAAAATCCGATTGCAAATTTTTTTCCTAAGCTGTATCACAATTTCCTGAAGATTTGCATTGTTTTGTATTTTTAGAAACAATATTACATTTAAAATTCAAAAAATTTGTTGATTTTAAAAAATTGTTATTTTTCGCAATGTTTTCTATGTTGTTCTATTTTTGAATCTGAACATTTCATTTAAAATTTTTAAATTTTTTCTAAGTTTGGTGTAGGTTAAAATCTAATTACCTATTTTTTGAAAGCTGTGTCACACTCATGTGTGTGGATTTACGTTGTTATGTATTTGTAGAAACAAAATTACATTTAAAATTTGAAATAAAAAAGGAATTTTTCATAACTTTCTCTAAGCCTGGTGTATTTTTAAGTCCAATTACTTATTTTTGCGAAACCTGTATCTTTCATTTGTGCAGACTTATATTGTTTTGTATTTTTAGAAACAAAATTTCATTTAAAATTTGACAAAATTTTTGAAATTCAAAAATTTTACTTTTTATCAAATTTCTCTTAGTTTAGTGTAGTTTCAAATACGATTTTCTATTTTTTCGTAAGCTTTATCAATCTTGTGCCTAGATTTATATTGTAATATTATTTTAAACAAGAAATTACACTTATAAATTAACAATTTTTTAGAGACGAAATTACATTCAAAATTATTCATTTAAAAAATTGTGCTCTTTCACAATTTTGTCTAAGTCTGTTATTTAAAATATAAAAAATTTTATTTTAACAAATTTCTCTTGATTTAGCGAAATTTGTATCTTTCATGTATGCAGAATTATATTGTTTTGTATTTTTAGAAACAAAATTTCATTTAAAATTTAACAAAATATTTGAAATTTAAAAATTTTACTTTTTAACAAATTTCTCTTAGTTTAGTTTTTAAAATACGATTTCCTATTTTTTCGTAAGCTGTATCACTCATGTTTGTAGATTGATAATGTTTTGATAATGTAATGTATTTTTAAAAACGAAAATACATTTAAAATTTAACAATTTTTTGATTTAAAAAATGTACTTTTTAAAAATTTTCTATAAGTTTGGTGTAGTTTAAAATTTTACTTTTTACAAAATTTCTTGGTTTAGAGTAGTTTAAAATCCGATTGCCCATGCTTTCCTAAGTTTTATCACTCTTCTTTGTAGATTTATCTTGAAATGTATTTTTAAAAACAACAACAATTTTTTCGTAAGCTGTGTCAATATTTCCTATAGATTTATATTGTTTTGTATGTTTAGAAACATAATTTCATTTAAAATATAAGAAAATGTACTTTTACACAATTCTCTCTAAGTCTGGTGTAGTTTTAGATTTACATTGCAATGTATTATTAAAAATGAACTTACATTTAAATTTTACAAAATTTTTGATTTTTAAAAATTGTACTTTTTACAATTTTCTCTAAGTTTGGTGTAGTTTAAAATCCGGTTGATAATTTTTTCTTAAGATGTATTACCATTTCCTTAAGATTTGCATTGTTTTGTATTTTTAGAAACAATATTACATTTAAAATTCAAAAAATTTGTTGATTTTAAAAAACTGTTCTTTTTCGCCATGTTTTCTATGTTGTTCTAGTTTTAAATCTGATGCGTAGATCTACGAAGTTATGTTTTTTTTTTAGAAACAAACTTACATCTAAAATTTAACAAATATTTTGATTTTTAAAAATTTTACTTTTTCACAATTTTTTATAAGATTTGTGCAGCTTAAAATCGGAATGCCTATTTTTACGTAAGCCGTATCACTTATGTATTTAGATTTATCTTGATTTGTATTTTTAGAAACAAAATTTTAAAAATTAAATTACATTTAAAATTTTAAATAAAAAAATGTATTTTTTTAATTTTCTCTAAGTCTGGTGTAGTTTTAAGTCCAATTACTGGTTTTTTCGAAATCTGTATCATTCAAGTGTGCAGACTTATATTGTTTTGTATTTTTAGAAACAAAATTTCATTTAAAATTTAACAAAATTTTTAAAATTTAAAAATTTTACTTTTTAACAAATTTCTCTTAGTTTAGTGTTTAAAATACGATTTCCTATTTTTTCGTAAGCTGTATCACTCATGTTTGTAGATTTATTTTGATTTGTAATGTAATGTAATGTAATGTTTTGATAATGTAATGTATTTTTAAAAACTAAATTACATTCAAAATTTAAATTTTTTTTATTTTAAAAAATGTAATTTTTAACAATTTTTTATAAGTTTGGTGTAGTTTAAAATCCGACTGCCTTTCTAATGTTATCTGTATTACTCATGTGTATAAATTTTTATTGATTTGTTTTTTATAAACAAATTCTCATTTAAACATTAACAATTTTTTTAATTATAAGAGATGGTAATTTTTTACAATTTTGTTAAGTTTTGTGTAGTTTAAAATCTGATTACCTATTTTTTGAGAGCTGTATCACTCATGTGTGTAGATTTACATTATTGTGTATTTTTAGAAGCAAAATTACATTTAAAATTATACATTTAAAAAATGTCTAATTTTATTTAAGTTTTGTGTAGTTTAAAATAGGATTGCCTATTTTTACGTAAGCTGTATCACTCTTTTGCTTAGATTTCTATTGTAATGTATTTTTAAAAATAACCTTATATTTAAAATTCAAATTTTTTTTTTTGATTTTAATAAATTGTACTTTTTCGCAATGTTTTCTATGTTATTGTACTTACATTTAAAATTTAAAAATTTTTTTATACCCTCCACCACCACAAGTGGTGAGGGTATATTAAGTTTGTCATTCTGTATGTAACGCCAAGAAGGAATCATCTCAGACCCAACAATGTATATATATTATTGCATCAAATCAAAAACTGAGTCGATTTAGCTATGTCCGTCTGTCCGTCTGTCCGTCTGTCTGTCTGTTGGAAACATTCTCACGCCTAGAATAATTGACCGAATTCAATAAAACTTGGCCACATTATTTGTTATTGTCCTAAGCAGTTTGCTATTTAAAACCAGCTATATCGGTTTATAAGCAAGGAAGTTATAGACCGATATCTGAAACAACCTCAAAATTTCAAAAATGAACTCTTATAATTTCTTCTAAAAATGTAATTGGACTTAAACAAAAAATTAATTTTAGCATACAATTACACGTGCTTCATCATCGTGCCAAAAATTATCAAAATCTGATTAACCGGAAAAAAGTTATAGGCTATAATATGCAAAATTTTGATACACCCCAAACTCTTTGTGTCATATGGACCGCAATTTTTAAGATAATTTACTGAAATTTGTCACAAATAATTTTTAAACCATTCTTAATATATGTTATAAATTTTATTAACATTGGTCCATATTTTGATATAGCTCCCATATAACGCCATTTCCCGGAATATGATTTATAGCTCATAAAACTCTTAAATTTGAACCAATTCTTTTGAAATTTGGCACAACTAATTTCCTAGCTATTTTAAATATATGTTATAAATTATATTAAGATGGGTCCATATTTGATATAGCTCCCATATAAGGACTTTCCCGGAATATGATTTATAGCTTATAAAACTTTTAAATTTGAACTAATTCTTTTGAAATTTGGCACAATTATTGTTTCAACTATTTTAAATATATATTGTGAATTTTATTAATATGGATCCATATTTTGATATAGCTCCCATATAAGGCCCCTTCCCGGAATTTGATTTATAGCTCATAAAACTCTTAAATTGGAACCAATTCTATTGAAATTTGGCACAAATAATTTTTTAACCATTTTAAATATATACTATAAATTTTATTCACATGGGTCCGTATTTTGATATAGCTCCCATATAAGGCCCCTTCCCGGAATGTGATTTATAGCTCATAAAACTCTTTAATTTGAACCAATTCTTTTGAAATTTGGCACAATTAATCTCTTAATTATTTTAAATATATACTATAAATTTTATTCATATGGGTCCGTATTTTGATATGGCTCCCATATAAGGCCCCTTCCCGGAATGTGATTTATAGCTCATAAAACTCTTAAATTTGAACCAATTCTTTTGAAATATGGCACAATTATTGTTTTAACTATTTTAAAAATATACTATAAATTTTATTTACATGGGTCCATATTTTGATATAGCTCCCATATAAGGCCTCTTCCCGGAATATGATTTATAGCTTATAAAACTCTTAAATTTGAACCAATTCTATTGAAATTTGGCACAACTAGCTATTTTAAATATATGTTATAAAATTTATTAACATGGGTCCATATTTTGATATAGCTCCCATATAAGGCCCCTTCCCGGAATATGATTTACAGCTTATAATACTTTTAGATTTGAACCAATTCTATTGTATTGTGGGTCCATATTATGATATAGCTCCATTATAACGCCCCTTCTCGAGTAAATCAAGACCAATTCTACTGAAAGTCGACACAATTATTTTGCTAACTGTTCTGAAGATATTATATTAATTTGCCCTGTATCGGTCCAAATTTTCTATAGCTCCCTTATAACGGGATTTTCCGGAAAACGGATTAGAGTTTGTAAAACATTTAAATAAAGATCAATTCCATTAAAATTTAGCACAATGATTTTTCTAACTATAATCAAAGTATATTATAAATATGAACAATCTTGGTCCAAACTTCGGGAAGGGGTCTTATATGGGAGCTACATATAAGACCCCTTCCCGGAAAATAGTTTTGAGCTTATAACAAGCATATTTTTTGTTTTTATACGCTCCACAGTACAAGTGGTAGAGAGAGAATATTAACTTTGTCATTCTGTGTGTAACGCTAAGAATGAATTATTTCAGACCCCATAATGTATATATTCTTGCATCAAGTCAAAATCTCAATCGATTTTCGTCAATCTCTTTGTCTGCTCACATCCGCAAAAATTAACAGAGCTCAATGAAAATTGGTAGAAAAAAGGCAGTTAATAGAAAAACTTTATAGCTTAAATTTTAACTAATTTTATGACTAATTAAGTATTTCTGTGTTATATACATTTGTGAGTATATGTGTGTCTATGGAACCTAACGTATTAACTTTACACGAATTTGTGGTGGAGGGTATTTAAGATTCGGCATAGCCGAATATAGCATTCTTACTTGTTTTTTTTTAAATTTAACTTTTTTAACAATTTCCTCTAAGTTTTTTGTAGTTTAAAATTTGATTGCTTATTTTTACGTTATAAGTATTACTCATGTGTGGCAGATTTATATTGATTTGTTTTTAGAAACAAAATTTCATTTAAAATTTAACAATTTTTTACATTTTTTAAAGTTTTTTCTAAGTTTGGTGTAGTTAAAAGTCTGATTACCTATTTTTTGAAAGCTGTATCATTCATGTGTGTGGATTTACGTTGTTATGTATTTTTAGAAGCAAAATTACATTTAAAATTAGACATTTAAAAAATGTAATTTTTCATAATTTTCTCTAAGTCTGGTGTAGTTTTAGATTTATATTTTAATGTATTCTAAAAAATGAACTTACATTTAAATTTAACAAAATTTTTGATTTTAAAAAATTGTTCGTTTTTGCAATTTTCTCTAAGTTTGGTGTAGCTTAAAATCCGATTGCTATTTTTTCCTTAGCTGTATCACCATTTCCTGAAAATTTCATTGTTTTGTATTTTTAATTTTAGAAGATTGTAATTTTTTACAATTTTTTCTAAGTTTGGTGAAGTTTAAAATCTAATTACATATTTTTTAAAACTCTGTCACTCATGAATGTAGATTTACGTTGTTATGTATTTTTAGGAACAAACTTACATCTAAAATTTAACAAATATTTTGATTTTTAAAAATTTTACTTTTTCACAATTTTTTTTAAGTTTTGTGTAGCTTAAAATCCGAATGCCTATTTTTACGTAAGCCGTATCACCCATGTGTTTAGATTTATCTTGATTTGTACTTTTAGAAACAAAATTGCATTTAAAATATAACAAATTTTATAAAAAAGATTGTATTTTTTACAATTTTTTCTAAGTTTGGTGTAGTTTAAAATCTAATTACCTATTTTTTGAAAGCTGTGTCATGTGTGCGGATTTACGTTGTTATGTATTTTTAGAAACAAAATTACATTTAAAATTTGAAATAAAAAAAAGGAATTTTTCATAATTTATTTAAGTCTGGTTTAGTTTTAAGTCCAATTACTGATTTCTGCGAAACCTGTATCTTTCATTTGTGCAGACTTATATTGTTTTGTATTTTTAGAAACAAAATTTCATTTAAAATTTAACAAAATTTTTGAAATTCAAAAATTTTACTTTTTTTCAAATTTCTCTTAGTTTAGTGTAGTTTCAAATACGATTTTCTACTTTTTCGTAAGCTTTATCAATCTTGTTCGTAGATTAATATTGTAATATTATTTTAAACAAAAAATTACATTTATAATTTAATATTTTTTTAGAGACGAAATTACATACAAAATTATACATTTAAAAAATTGTACTCTTTCACAATTTTGTCTAAGTCCGTTATTTAAAATATAACAAATTTTTTGATTTTAAAAATTTACTTTTTAACAAATTTCTCTTAGTTTAGTGTAGTTTAAAATACGATTTTCTATGTTTTTGTAAGCGAAATTTGTATCTTTGATGTGTGCAGAATTATATTGTTTTGTATTTTTAGAAACAAAATTTAATTTAAAATTTAGCAAAATATTTGAAATTTAAAAATTTTACTTTTTAACAAATTTTTCTTAGTTTAGTTTTCAAAATACGATTTCCTATTTTTTCGTAAGCTGTATCACTCATGTTTGTAGATTTATTTTGATTTGTAATGTAATGTTTTGATAATGTAATGTATTTTTAAAAACGAAAATACATTTATAATTAACTTTTTTGATTTTAAAAAATGTACTTTATAATAATTTTCTATAAGTATGGTGTAGTTTAAAGTCCGTTTGCCTATGTTTTCGTAAGCTGTATCACTGTAATGTATTTTTAAAAATAACTTTACATTTAATATTTAAAAATTTTTTGATTTAAAAAAAAACTGTACTTTTTCACAATGTTATCTATGTCGAAGTACTTTTGAATCTGATTACTTATAAGTAGATTTACGTAGTTATGTATTTTTTAGAAACAAGCTTACATTTAAAATTTAACAATTTTTTGATTTTTAAAAATTTTACTTTTTCACAATTTTCTCTAAGTTTTGTGTAGTTTTAAATAGGATTGCCTATTTTTACGTAAACTGTATCATGTGTGTAGATTTATTTATTTATGATTTGTATTTTTAGAAACAAAATTTCATTTAAAATTTAACAAATTTTTTAATTTTTAAATATTGTAATTTTTTCAATTTTTTCTAAGTTTGGTGAAGTTTAAAATCTAATTACATATTTTTTGAAAACTCAATCACTCATGTATGTAGATTTACGTTGTTATGTATTTTAAAAAATGTACTTTTTCATAATTCTTCTAAGTCTGGTGTAGTTCCAGATCCAATCACTGATTTTTTTTCGAAGGTTTATATTGTTTTGTAATTTTTGAAACAAAACTTCATTTAAAATTTAAACGATTTTTTGATTTTAAAAATTTTACTTTTTAACAAATTTCTCTTAGTTTAGTGTAGTTTAAAATACGATTTTCTATTTTTTGTAAGCTGTATGACTCGTGTGCGTAGATTTATCTTGTAATGTATATTAAAAACGAAAATTTATAATTTAACATTTTTTTGATTTTAAAAAATATAATTTTTAACAATTTTCTATTAGTTTGGTGTAGTTTAAAATCCAATTGTTTTTCTTACGTAAGCTGCATCTCATGTGTATAGATTTTTATTGATTTGTTTTTTTAGAAACAAAATTTCATTTAAAATTTATTTTTTTTAATTTGTAATTTTTTACAATTTTTTGGAAGTTTGGTGTAGTTTAAAATCTGATTACATTTTTTTTAAAACTGTATCACTCATGTGTGTAGATCTACGTTGTTATGTATTTTTAGAAGCAAAATTAAATTTAAAATTAGACATTTAAAAAAATTTTTACTTTTTCACAATTTTCTTTAAGTCTGGTGTAGTTTTAGATTTATATTGAAAATGAGCTTAAATTTAAAATTTAAAAAATTTTAGATTTTTAACAATTGTACTTTTTTTCAATTTTATATAAAATCTGTTTGTATATGTTTTCGTAATCTGTATTACTCTTCTGCGTAGATTTATTTGATAATGTATTTTTAAAAATATCTTTATATTTAAAATTAAAAAAAAAAAATTATTTTATAAAACTGTACTTTTTCACAATGTTATCTATGTTGTAGTAGTTTTGAATCTCATTACTTATGTGTAGATCTACGTATTCATGTATTTTTTAGAAAGAAACTTACATTTAAAATTTAATTTTTTTTTTTTATTTTTAAAAATTTTACTTTTTCACAATTTTCTCTAAGTTTTGTGTAGTTTAAAATACGATTGCCTATTTTCACGTAAGCTATATCACTCATGTGTGTAGACCTATTTTCATTTGTGTTTTTAGAAACAAAATTTCATTTATAAATTGGAAATTAAAAAATGTACTTTTTCATAATTTCTCTAAGCATGGTGAATTTTTAAATCCAATTACTGATATTTGCGAAATTTGTCTTTCATGTGTGCAGACTTATATTGTTTTGTATTTTTAGAAACAAAATTTCATTTAAAATTTAACAAAATTTTTGAAATTCAAAAATTTTACTTTTTATCAAATTTCTATTAGTTTAGTGTAGTTTCAAATACGATTTTCTACTTTTTCGTAAGCTTTATCAATCTTGTGCGTAGATTTATATTGTATTATTATTTTAAACAAGAAATTACATTTATAATTTAACAATTTTTAGAGACGAAATTACATTCAAAATCATACATTTAAAAAAATTGTACTCTTTCACAATTTTGTCTAAGCCCGTTATTTAAAATATAATAAATTTTTTGATTTTAAAAATTTTACTTTTTAACAAATTTCTCTTGGTTTAGCGAAATTTGTATCTTTCATGTGTGCAGAATTATATTGTTTTGTATTTTTAGAAACAAAATTTCATTTAAAATTTAACAAAATATTTGAAATTTAAAAATTTTACTTTTTAACAAATTTCTCTTAGTTTAGTTTTTAACAATTTTCTATAAGTTTAGTGTAGTTTAAAATTTTACTTTTTAAAATTTTTCTTGGTTCAGAGTAGTTTAAAATCCGATTGCCTATGCTTTCGTAAGCTGTATCACTCTTCTTTGTAGATTTATTTTGTAATGTATTTTTAAAAACAACAACAATTTTTTCGTAAGCTGTGTCAATATTTCCTATAGATTTATATTGTTTTGTATTTTTAGACACAAAATTTCATTTAAAATACAAAATTTTTAACAACGAAAATTTCATATAAATTTTACAAAATATTTGATTTTTAAAAATTGTACTTTTTACAATTTTCTCTAGGTTTGGTGTAGTTTAAAATCCGATTGATAATTTTTTTCTTAAGATGTGTCACCATTTCCTGAAGATTTGCATTGTTTTGTTTTTTTTAGAAACAATATTACATTTAAAATTAAAAAAATTTGTTGATTTTAAAAAACTTTTTTTCGCCATGTTTTCTATGTTGTTCTGGTTTTAAATCTGATGCGTAGATCCACGAAGTTATGTTTTTTTAGAAACAAACATACATCTAAATTTAACAATTATTTTGATTTTAAAAATTTTACTTTGTCACAATTTTCTCTAAGTCTTGTGTAGCTTAAAATCCGAATGCCTATTTTTACGTAAGCCGTATCACTTATGTGTTTAGATTTATCTTGATTTGTATTTTTAAAAACAAAATTTCAAAAATTAAATTACATTTAATATTTTAAATAAAAAAATTATTTTTTTAATTTTCTCTAAGTCTGGTGTAGTTTTAAGTCCAATTACTGTTTTTAGCGAAACTTGTATCATTCATGTGTGTAGACTTATATTGTTTTGTATTTTTAGAAACAAAATTTCATTTAAAATTTAACAAAATTTTTGATTTTAAAAAATGTACTTTTTAACAATTTTCTAAAAGTTTGGTGTAGTTTAAAATCCGTTTGCATATGTTTTCGTAAGCTGTATCACTCTTTTGCGTAGATTTATATTGTAATGTATTTTTAAAAATAATCTTAAATTTAAAATTCAAAAAAAATTTGCAATGTTTTCTATGTTGTTGTACTTACATTTAAAACTTAACATTTTTTTAGAATGTTCTTTTTAATTTTCTTCTATAAGTTTGGTGTAGTTTAAAATCCGATTGATAATTTTTTAATTAAGATGTATCACCATTTGCTAAAGATTTGCATTGTTTTGTATTTTTAGAAACAATATTACATTTAAAATTCAAAAAATTTGTTGATTTTAAAAAACTGTTCTTTTTCGCAATGTTTTCTATGTTGTTGTAGTTTTGAATTTGATGTGTAGGTCTATGAAGTTATGTATTTTTTAGAAACAAAATTACTTTTAAAATTTAACAAATATTTTAATTTTTAAACATTTCATTTTTTTACAATTTTGTTTAAGTTTTGTGTAGCTTTAGAATTTTTTCTAAGTTTGGTGGCAGTTTAAAATCTAATTGCCTATTTTTGAAAGCGGTGTCACTCATGTGTGTGGCTTTACGTTGTTATGTATTTTTAGAAACAAAATTACATTTAAAATTCGAAATACAAAATGTAATTTTTCATAATTTTCTCTAAGTCTGGTGTAGTTTTAAGTCCAATTACTGATTTTTGCGAAATCTGTCTTTCATGTGTGCAGGCTTATATTGTTTTGTGTTTTTAGAAACAAAGTTTCATTTAAAATTTAACAAAACTTTTGAAATTCTAAAATTTTACTTTTTAACAAATTTCTTTTAGTTTAGTGTAGTTTCAAATACGATTTTCTATTTTTTCGAAAACTGTTTCAATCTTGTGTGTAGATTCATATTGTAATCTATTTTTAAACAAGAAATTACATTTATAATTTAACAATTTTTTAGAGACGAAATTACATTCAAAATTTAAAAAAATTGTACTCTTTCACAATTTTTTCTAACTCTGGTGTAGTTTTAAATCCAATTACTGATTTTTTAGAAACAAAATTTCATTTAAAATTTAACAAATTTTTTGATTCCAAAAATTATAGTTTTTAACAAATTTCTCTTGGTTTAATGTAGTTTAAAATTCGATTTCCTATGCTTTCGTAAGCTGTACCAATCTTCTATGTAGATTTATATTGTAATTTATTTTAAAAAATAACCTTAAATTTAAAATTTAACAAATTTTTTGATTTTTAACAACTGCACTTTTTAGAAGCAAAATTACATTTAAAATTAGACATTTAAAAAATGTACTTTTTCATAATTTCTCTAAGTCTGGTGCAGTTTTAAATTTATATTTTAATGCATTCTAAAAATGAACATACCTTTAAAATTTACAAAAATTTTGATTTTTAACAATTGTACTTTTTTAAAATTTTCTCTAAGTTTGGTGTAGTTAAAAAACCGTTTGCTTATGTTTTCGTAAGCTGTATCAAACTCTTGCGTAGATTCATATTGTAATGTATTTTTAAAAATAACCTTAAATTTAAAATTAAAAAAATTTTTGATTTTAATAAATTGTACTTTTTCGCAATGTTTTCTATGTTGTTGTACTTACATTTAAAATTTAACAAATTTTTTGATTTTTAAAAATTTAAGATTTTAACAATTTCCTCTAAGTTTTTTGTAGTTTAAAATCAGATGTCTTATTTTTACGTTATCAGTATTACTCATGTGTGTAGATTTATATTGATTTGTTTATTAGAAACAAAATTTCATTTAAAATATAACATTTATTTTATTTTTTAAAGTTTTTTCTAAGTTTGGTGTAGTTTAAAGTCTTATTAACAATTTTTTGAGAGCCGTATCATTCATATGTGTAGATTTACGTTGTTATGTATTTTTAGAATCAAAATTACTTTTATAATTAGACATTTAAAAAATGTACTTTTTCATAATTTTTTCTAAGTCTAGTAGTTTTAGATTTATACTTTAATGTATTCTAAAAAATGAACTTACATTTAAATTTAACAAAATTTTTGATTTTTAAAAAATTGTACTTTTTTGCAATTTTCTCTAAGTTTGGTGTATTATTACATTTAAAATTCAAAAAATTGTTTATTTTAAAAAAATTTTCTTTTTCGCAATATTTTCTATGTTGTTGTAGTTTTGAATCTGATGCGTAGGTCTACGAAGTTATGTATTTTTTTAGAAACAAACTTTCATTTAAAATTTAACAAATATTTTAATTTTTAAACATTTTTTTCACAATTTTCTTTAAGTTTTGTGTAGTTTAACATAGGATTGCCTATTTTTACGTAAGCTGTATCACTCATGTGTAGATTAATTTTGATTTGAATTTTTAGAAACAAAATTTCATTTAAAATTTAACAAATTTTTTAATTTTAGAAGATTGTAATTTTTTACAATTTTTTCTAAGTTTGGTGTAGTTTTAAATACAATTGCTGATTTTTTCGAAGACTGTATCACTCGTGTGTGCTGACCTATATTGTTTTGCAATTTTAGAAACAAAACTTCATATAAAATTTAAAAAAAATTTTTGATTTTAAAAATTTTACTTTTTAACAAATTACTCTTAGTCTAGTGTAGTTTAAAATACGATTTCCTATTTTTTCGTAAGCCGTAAAAGATTGAAATCTTACAATTTTTTCTAAGTTTGGTGTAGTTTAAAATCTGATTACATATTTTTGGAAAGCTGTATCACTCATGTGTGTAGATCTACGTTGTTATGTATTTTTTGAAACAAAATTACATTTTTAAATTAGAAATTAAAAAAATGTACTTTTTCATAATTTCTCTAAGTCTGGTGTAGTTTTAAATCCAATTACTGATTTTTTCTAAAGCTGCATCTTTTTTGTGTGCAGACCAATATTGTTTTGTATTTTTAGAAACTAAACTTCATTTAAACTTTAACAAATTTTTTGGATTTTTAAAGTTTAACTTTTTAATAAAATTTTTCTTAGTTTAGTGTAAAATAAAAAATAAAATAAAGTAAAATAAAATACGATTTTCTATTTTTTCGTAAGCTGTATGATTCTTGTGCGTAGATTTATATGGTAATGTATTTTTAAAAATAACTTTTTAATTAAAATTCAAAAAAAATTTTTGATTTTATAAAACTGTACTTTTTCACAATGTTATCTATGTTGTTGTAGTTTTGAATCTGATTACTTATGTGTAGATATACGTAATTATGTATTATTTAAAAACAAACTTACATTTAAAATTTAACAAAATTTTTGATTTTTAAAAATTTTACTTTTTTACAATTTTCTCTAAGTTTTATGTAGTTTAAAATAGGATTACCTATTTTTACGTAAGCTGTATCACTCATGTGTACATTAATTTTGATTTGAATTTTTAGAAACAAAATTTCATTTAAAATTTAACAAATTTTTTAATTTTAGAAGATTGTAATTTTTACATTTTTTTCTAAGTTTGGTGAAGTTTAAAATCTCTATCACTAAGTTTGGTGAAGGTTAAAAACTCTATCACTCATGTGTGTAGATTTACATGGTTATGTATTTTTAGAAACAAAATTACATTTAAAATTGGAAATTAAAAAATGTACTTTTTCATAATTTCTCTAAGTCTGGTGATTTTTTTGATTATTAAAATTTTACTTTTTTACAAATTTCAATTTTTCTATTTTTCGTAAGCTGTATCACTCATGTGTGTAGACTTATTTTCATTTGTATTTTTAGAAACAAAATTTAATTTTTAAATTAGAAATTAAAAAAATGTACTTTTTTCATAATTTCTCTAAGTATGATGTAGTTTTAAATCCAATTACTGATTTTTGCGAAAGCTGCATCTTTTTTAATGTATTTTTAAAAATGAACTTACATTTAAAATTTAACAATTTTTTGGTTTTAAAAATATACTTTATAACAATTTTCTCTACGTTTTGTGTAGTTTAAAATCCAATTGCATTTCTTACTTAATCTGCATCTCATGTGTGTAGATTTTTATTGATTTGTTTTTTTAGAAACAAAATTTCATTTAATATATAACAATTTAGTTAATTTTAAAAGATTGTAATTTTTTACAATTCTTTCTAAGCTTGGTGAAGTTATAATCTGATTACATATTTTTTGAAAACTGTATCACTCATGTGTGTAGATTTACGTTGTTATGTATTTTTAGAAATAAAATTACATTTAAAATTGGAGATTAAAAAATGTACTTTTACATAAATTCTCTAAGGCTGGTTTATTTTTAGATCCAATCACTGACTTTTTTCGAAGGTTATATTGTTTTGTTGTTTTAGAAACTCAACTTCATTTAAAATTTCAAAAAATTTTTTTGATTTTAAAAATTTTACTTTTGAACAAATTTCTCTTAGTTTAGTGGTGTTTAAAATACGATTTTCTATTTTTTTAAGCTGTATGACTCTTGTGCGTAGATTTATATTGTATTGTATTTTTAAAAACGAACATTTATAATTAACAATTTTTTGATTTTAAAACATGTACTTTTTAACAAATTTTCTATCAGATGTAGGTGTAGTTTAAAATCCAACTGATTTTCTTACGTAAGGTGCATCTCATGTGTGTAGATATTTATTGATTTTTTTTAGAAACAAAATTTCATTTAAAATATAACAATTTCGTTAACTTTAAAAGATTGTAATTTTTCACAATATTCTCTAAGTCTGGTGTAGCTTTAGATTTTTATTGTAATGTATTCTAAAAATGAACTTACATTTAAAATTTACAAATTTTTTTTGGTTTTAAACAAGTAAGAATGCTATATTCGGCTATGCCGAATCTTAAATACCCTCCACCACAAATTCGTGTAAAGTTAATACGTTAGGTTCCATAGACACACATATACTCACAAATGTATATAACACAGAAATACTTAATTAGTCATAAAATTAGTTAAAATTTAAGCTATAAAGTTTTTCTATTAACTGCCTTTTTTCTACCAATTTTCATTGAGCTCTGTTAATTTTTGCGGATGTGAGCAGACAAAGAGATTGACGAAAATCGATTGAGATTTTGACTTGATGCAAGAATATATACATTATGGGGTCTGAAATAATTCATTCTTAGCGTTACACACAGAATGACAAAGTTAATATTCTCTCTCTACCACTTGTACTGTGGAGCGTATAAAAACAAAAAATATGCTTGTTATAAGCTCAAAACTATTTTCCGGGAAGGGGTCTTATATGTAGCTCCCATATAAGACCCCTTCCCGAAGTTTGGACCAAGATTGTTCATATTTATAATATACTTTGATTATAGTTAGAAAAATCATTGTGCTAAATTTTAATGGAATTGATCTTTATTTAAATGTTTTACAAACTCTAATCCGTTTTCCGGAAAATCCCGTTATAAGGGAGCTATAGAAAAATTTGGACCGATACAGGGCAAATTAATATAATATCTTCAGAACAGTTAGCAAAATAATTGTGTCGACTTTCAGTAGAATTGGTCTTGATTTACTCGAGAAGGGGCGTTATAATGGAGCTATATCGTAATATGGACCCACAATACAATAGAATTGGTTCAAATCTAAAAGTATTATAAGCTGTAAATCATATTCCGGGAAGGGGCCTTATATGGGAGCTATATCAAAATATGGACCCATGTTAATAAATTTTATAACATATATTTAAAATAGCTAGAAAATTAGTTGTGCCAAATTTCAATAGAATTGGTTCAAATTTAAGAGTTTTATAAGCTATAAATCATATTCCGGGAAGAGGCCTTATATGGGAGCTATATCAAAATATGGACCCATGTAAATAAAATTTATAGTATATTTTTAAAATAGTTAAAACAATAATTGTGCCATATTTCAAAAGAATTGGTTCAAATTTAAGAGTTTTATGAGCTATAAATCACATTCCGGGAAGGGGCCTTATATGGGAGCCATATCAAAATACGGACCCATATGAATAAAATTTATAGTATATATTTAAAATAATTAAGAGATTAATTGTGCCAAATTTCAAAAGAATTGGTTCAAATTAAAGAGTTTTATGAGCTATAAATCACATTCCGGGAAGGGGCCTTATATGGGAGCTATATCAAAATACGGACCCATGTGAATAAAATTTATAGTATATATTTAAAATGGTTAAAAAATTATTTGTGCCAAATTTCAATAGAATTGGTTCCAATTTAAGAGTTTTATGAGCTATAAATCAAATTCCGGGAAGGGGCCTTATATGGGAGCTATATCAAAATATGGATCCATATTAATAAAATTCACAATATATATTTAAATAGTT
>PYHX02000458.1:30617-55617 GCA_004302925.2 Cochliomyia hominivorax
CTGGTGTAGTTTTAGATTTATATTGTAATGTGTTCTTAAAAATGAACTTACATTTAAAATTTAAACAATTTTTTGGTTTTAAAAAATAAACTTTATAACAATTTTCTCTAAGTTTTGTGTAGTTTAAAATCCAATTGCCTTTTTTAAGTAATCTGCATCTCATGTGTGTAGATTTTTATTGATTTGTTTTTTTAGAAACAAAATTTCATTTAAAATATAACAATTTTGTTAATTTTAAAAGATTGTATTTTTTTACAATTCTTCCTAAGTTTGGTGAAGTTATAATCTGATTACATATTTTTTGAAAACTGTATCACTCATGTGTGTAGATTTACGTTGTTATGTATTTTTAGAAATAAAATTACATTTAAATTGGAAATTAAAGAATGTACTTTTTCATAATTTCTCTAAGTCTGGTGTAGTTTAGATCCAAGGTTTATATTGTTTTGTAATTTTAGAAACAAAACTTCATTTAAAATTTAAACATTTTTTTGATTTTAAAAATTTTACTTTTGAACAAATTTTACTTAGTTTAGTGGTGTTTAAAACACGATTTTCTATTTTTTAAGCTGTATGACTCTTGTGCGTAGATTGACTCTTAAAATCGATTGACTTTCTTACGTAATCTGCATCTCATGTGTGTAGATTTTTATTGACTTGTTTTTTTTAGAAACAAAATTTCATTTAAAATTTATTTTTTTTTATTTTAAAAGATGTAATTTTTTACAATTTTTCTAAGTTTGGTGTAGTTTAAAATCTGATTACATATTTCTGGAAAACTGTATAACTCATATGTATAGATCTACGTTGTTATGTATTTTAGAAGCAAAATTACATTTAAAATTAGACATTTAAAAAATTTTACTTTTTCACAATTCTCTTAAGTCTGGTGTAGTTTTAGATTTATATTGTAATGTATTCTTGAAAATGAACTTACACTTAAAAAATTTTCAATTTTATCTAAAATCCGTTTCCCTATGTTTTCGTAAGCTGTATCACTCTTCTGCGTGGATTTATATGGTAATGTATTTTTAAAAATAACTTTACATTTAAAATTCCAAAAATTTTTTGATTAAAAAAAACTGTACTTTTTCACAATGTTATCTATGTTGTAGTAGTTTTGAATCTGATTACTTATGTGTAGATCTACTTATGTATGTATTTTTTACAAACAAACTTACATTTAAAATTTAACAAATTTTTTTATTTTTAAAAAGTTTACTTTTTCACAATTTTCTCTAAGTTTTGTGTAGTTTAAAATCCGATTGCCTATTTTTACGTAAGCTGTATCACTCTTGTGTGTAGAAGTATTTTGATTTGTATTTTTAGAAACAAAATTTCATTTTTAAATTAGAAATTAAAAAATGTACTTTTTCATAATTTCTCTAAGTATGATGAAGTTTTAAATCCAATTACTGATTTTTGCGAAAGCTGCATATTTTTTAATGTATTTTTAAAAATGAACTTACATTTAAAATTTAACAATTTTTTGGTTTTAAAAATAAACTTTATAACAAGTTTTGTGTAGTTTAAAATCCGATTGCCTTTCTTACATAAACTGCATCTCATTTGTGTAGATTTTTATTGATTTGCTTTTTGGAAACAAAATTTCATTTTAAAATACAACAATTTTGTTAATTTTAAAAGATTGAAATTTTTTACAATCTTTCTAAGTTTGGTGAAGTTATAATCTGATTACTTATTTTTTGAAAACTGTATCACTCATGTGTTTAGATTTACGTTGTTATGTATTTTTAGAAATAAATTTACATTTAAAATTGGAAATTAAAAAATGTACTTTTTCATAAATTCTCTAAGTCTGGTGTTGTTTTAGATCCAATCACTGATTTTTTTCGAAGGTTTATATTGTTTTGTAATTTTAGGAACAAAACTTCATTTAAAATTTAAATTTATTTTAAACATTTTACTTTTTAACAAATTTCTCTTAGTTTAGTGTAGTTTAAAATACGATTTTCTATTTTTTTAAGATGAATGACTCTTGTGCGTAGATTTATATTGTAATGAATTTTTAAAAATGAACATTTATTATTAACAATTTTTCGATTTTAAAAAGTTTACTTTTTAACAATTTTCTATCAGATTGGTGTAGTTTAAAATCCAATTAACTTTCTTACGTAAGCTGTAGAAATACTAGTTATGTATTTTTTAGAAACAAACTTACATTTGAAATTTAACAAATTACTGATTTTTGCAAAGGCTGCATCTTTTTTAATGTATTTTTAAAAATGAACTTACATTTAAAATTTAAAAATTTTTTGATTTTAAAAACTGCACTTTTTAACAATTTTCTATCAGTTTGGTGTAGTTTAAAATTCAATTGACTTTCTTTCGTAATCTGCATTGCATGTGTATAGATTTTTATTGATTTTTTAGAAACAATATTTAATTTTAAATTTATTTTTTCTTTAACTTTAAAAGATTGTAATTTTTTACAATTTTTTTTTGTAAGTTTGGTGTAGTTTAAAATCTGATTACATTTTTTGAAAACTGTACCACTCATGTGTGTAGATCTACGTTGTTATGTATTTTTAGAAGCAAAATTACATTTAAAATTAGACATTTAAAAAATTTTACTTTTTCACAATTTTCTTTAAGTCTGGTGTAGTTTTAAATTTATATTGTAACGTATTATTTAAAATGTGCTTACATTTAAAATTTAAAAAAATTAGATTTTTAACAATTGTACTTTTTTCAATTTTATCTAAAATCTGTTTGTCTATGTTTTCGTAAGCTGTATCACTCTTCTGCGTAGATTTATATGGTAATGTATTTTTAAAAATAACTTTATATTTAAAATTCAAAAAAATTTTGATTTTAAAAAACTGTACTTTTTTACAATGTTATCTATGTTGTAGTAGTTTATAATCTGATTACTTATGTGTAGATCTACGTATTTATGTATTTTTTTAGAAACAAACTTACATTTACAATTTAACAATTTTTTTTATTTTAAAAGAATTTACTTTTTCACAATTTTCTCTAAGTTTTGTGTAGTTTAAAATCCGATTACCTATTTTCAAGTAATCTGTATCACTCATGTGTGTAGACTTATTTTCATTTGTATTTTTAGAAACAAAATATTAATTTTTAAATTAGAAATTAAAAAAATGTACTTTTTCATAATTTTTCTAAGTCTGGTCCAGTTTTAAATCCAATTATTGATTTTTGTGAAGGCTGCATCTTTTTTGTGTGCAGATTTATATTGTTTTGTATTGTTAGAAACAAAATTTCATTTAAAATTTAAAAAATTTTTTGTTTTTAAAAATTTACTTTTTAACAAAATTTCTCTTAGTTTAGTGTAGTTTAAAACAAGATTTTCTATTTTTCGAAAACTGTAACATTGTGGGTAGATTTATATTTTAGTGTAGTTTTAAATAGGATTGCCTATTTTTACGTAAACTGTATCAGGTGTGTAGATTTATTTTGATTTGTATTTTTAGAAAAAAAATTTCATTTAAAATTTAACAAATTTTTTAATTTTAAAATATTGTAATTTTTCAAAGTTTGGTGAAGTTTAAAATCTAATTACATATTTTTGAAAACTTTATCACTCATGTATGTAGATTTACGTTGTTATGTATTTTCAGAAACAATATTACATTTAAAATTGCAAATTAAAAATTGTACTTTTTAATAATTTCTCTAAGTCTGGTGTAGTTTTAGTTCCAATTAGGCAAATTATGTATTATTATGTATTTTTAGAAACAATATTACATTTAAAATTGCAAATTAAAAATTGTACTTTATAATTTTCTCTAAGTCCGGTGTAGTTTTAGTTTCAATTACTATTTTCGAAGGCTGTATCTTGATTTCAACAATTTTACTTTTTAACAAATTTCATTTAAAATTATTTTTTGTTTTTAATTTTAAAAGATTTAATTTTTTTACAATTTTTTCTTTGGTGTAGTTCAAAATCTGATAACATATTTTTTGAAAACTTTATCACTCATGTGTGTAGATCTACGTTGTTATGTATTTTTAGAAGCAATTATTTTTAGAAATAAAATTACATTTAAAATTGGAAATTAAAAAATGTACTTTTTCATAATTTCTCTAAGTCTGGTGTAGTTTTAGTTTAGATTAGTTTAGATTTTTTCCTAGGTTTATATTGTTTTGTAATTTTAGAAACAAAACTTCATTTAAAATTCAAAAAATTTTTTTTTTATTTTAAAAATTTTCTTTTTAACAAATTTCTCTTAGTTTAGTATAGTTTAAAATACGATTTTCTATTTTTTTAAGCTGTACTCTTGTGCGTAGATTTTTATTGTAATGTGTTCTTAAAAACGAACATTTATAATTAACAATTTTTTGGTTTTAAAAAATGTATTTTTTAACAATCAGTTTGGTGTAGTTTAAACTCCAATTGACTTAAGGTAAGGTGCATCTCACGTGTGTAGATTTTTATTGATTTGTTTTTTAGAAACAAAATTTCATTTCAAGTATAACAATTTCGTTAACTTTAAAAGATTGTAATTTTTCACAATATTCTCTAAGTCACAATATTCTATCAGTTTGTTGTAGTTTTAACTCCAATTGATTTTCTTACGTAAGCTGCATCTAATGTGTGTAGATTTTTATTGAGAAACAAAATTTCATTTAAAATATAATAATTTCATTAACTTTTAAAAATTGTAATTTTTCACAATATTTTCTAAGTCTGGTGTAGTTTTAGATTTATATTGTAATGTGTTCTTAAAAATGAACTTACATTTAAAATTTAACAATTTTTTGGTTTTAAAAAATAAACTTTATAACAATTTTCTCTAAGTTTTGTGTAGTTTAAAATCCAATTGCCTTTTTTAAGTAATCTGCATCTCATGTGTGTAGATTTTTATTGATTTGTTTTTTTAGAACAAAATTTCATTTAAAATATAACAATTTTGTTAATTTTAAAAGATTGTATTTTTTTTACAATTCTTCCTAAGTTTGGTGAAGTTATAATCTGATTACATATTTTTTGAAAACTGTATCACTCATGTGTGTAGATTTACGTTGTTATGTATTTTTAGAAATAAATTACATTTAAATTGGAAATTAAAGAATGTACTTTTTCATAATTTCTCTAAGTCTGGTGTAGTTTTAGATCCAAGGTTTATATTGTTTTGTAATTTTAGAAACAAAACTTCATTTAAAATTTAAACATTTTTTTGATTTTAAAATTTTACTTTTGAACAAATTTTACTTAGTTTAGTGGTGTTTAAAACACGATTTTCTATTTTTTAAGCTGTATGACTCTTGTGCGTAGATTGACTCTTAAAATCCGATTGACTTTCTTACGTAATCTGCATCTCATGTGTGTAGATTTTTATTGACTTGTTTTTTTTAGAAACAAAATTTCATTTAAAATTTATTTTTTTTTATTTTAAAAGATGTAATTTTTTACAATTTTTTCTAAGTTTGGTGTAGTTTAAAATCTGATTACATATTTCTGGAAAACTGTATAACTCATATGTATAGATCTACGTTGTTATGTATTTTAGAAGCAAAATTACTTTTAAAATTAGACATTTAAAAAATTTACTTTTTCACAATTCTCTTAAGTCTGGTGTAGTTTTAGATTTATATTGTAATGTATTCTTGAAAATGAACTTACATTTAAAAAATTTTCAATTTTATCTAAAATCCGTTCCCTATGTTTTCGTAAGCTGTATCACTCTTCTGCGTGGATTTATATGGTAATGTATTTTTAAAAATAACTTTACATTTAAAATTCCAAAAATTTTTGATTAAAAAAAACTGTACTTTTTCACAATGTATCTATGTTGTAGTAGTTTTGAATCTGATTACTTATGTGTAGATCTACTTAAGTATGTATTTTTTACAAACAAACTTACATTTAAAATTTAACAAATTTTTTTATTTTTAAAAAGTGTACTTTTTCACAATTTTCTCTAAGTTTGTGTAGTTTAAAATCCGATTGCCTATTTTTACGTAAGCTGTATCACTCTTGTGTGTAGAAGTATTTTGATTTGTATTTTTAGAAACAAAATTTCATTTTTAAATTAGAAATTAAAAAATGTACTTTTTCATAATTTCTCTAAGTATGATGAAGTTTTAAATCCAATTACTGATTTTTGCGAAAGCTGCATATATTTTAATGTATTTTTAAAAATGAACTTACATTTAAAATTTAACAATTTTTTGGTTTTAAAAAATAAACTTTATAACAAGTTTTGTGTAGTTTATAGTCCGATTGCCTTTCTTACATAAACTGCATCTCATTTGTGTAGATTTTTATTGATTTGTTTTTAGAAACAAAATTTCATTTTAAAATACAACAATTTTGTTAATTTTAAAAGATTGAAATTTTTTACAATCTTTCTAAGTTTGGTGAAGTTATAATCTGATTACATATTTTTTGAAAACTGTATCACTCATGTGTTTAGATTTACGTTGTTATGTATTTTTAGAAATAAATTTACATTTAAAATTGGAAATTAAAAAATGTACTTTTTCATAAATTCTCTAAGTCTGGTGTTGTTTTAGATCCAATCACTGATTTTTTTCGAAGGTTTATATTGTTTTGTAATTTTAGGAACAAAACTTCATTTAAAATTTAAATTTATTTTAAACATTTTACTTTTTAACAAATTTCTCTTAGTTTAGTGTAGTTTAAAATACGATTTTCTATTTTTTTAAGATGAATGACTCTTGTGCGTAGATTTATATTGTAATGAATTTTTAAAAATGAACATTTATTATTAACAATTTTTCGATTTTAAAAAGTTTACTTTTTAACAATTTTCTATCAGATTGGTGTATTTTAAAATCCAATTAACTTTCTTACGTAAGCTGCATCTCATGTGTGTAGATTTTTATTGATTTGTTTTTTAGAACAAAATTTCATTTAAAATATAACAATTTCTTATGTGTAGAAATACTAGTTATGTATTTTTTAGAAACAAACTTACATTTAAAATTTAACAAATTACTGATTTTTGCAAAGGCTGCATCTTTTTTAATGTATTTTTAAAAATGACGTACATTTAAAATTTAAAAATTTTTTGATTTTAAAAAATGCACTTTTTAACAATTTTCTATCAGTTTGGTGTAGTTTAAAATTCGATTGACTTTCTTTCGTAATCTGCATTGCATGTGTATAGATTTTTATTGATTTTTTAGAAACAAAATTTAATTTTAAAATATTGTAATTTTTTACAATTTTTTTTTTGTAGGTTTGGTGTAGTTTAAAATCTGATTACATTTTTTGAAAACTGTACCACTCATGTGTGTAGATTTACGTTGTTATGTATTTTTAGAAACAAAATTACATTTAAATTGGAAATTAAAGAATGTACTTTTTCATAATTTCTCTAAGTCTGGTGTAGTTTTAGATCCAAGGTTTATATTGTTTTGTAATTTTAGAAACAAAACTTCATTTAAAATTTAAACATTTTTTTGATTTTAAAAATTTTACTTTTGAACAAATTTTACTTAGTTTAGTGGTGTTTAAAATACGATTTTCTATTTTTTAAGCTGTATGACTCTTGTGCGTAGATTTATATTGCAATGTATTTTTAAAAACGAACATTTATAATTAATAATTTTTTGATTTTAAAAAATGTATTTTTTAACAATTTTCTATCAGTTTGGTGTAGTTTAAACTCCAATTGACTTAAGGTAAGGTGCATCTCACGTGTGTAGATTTTTATTGATTTGTTTTTTAGAAACAAAATTTCATTTCAAATATAACAATTTCGTTAACTTTAAAAGATTGTAATTTTTCACAATTTTCTCTAAGTCTGGTGTAGCTTTAGATTTATATTGTAATGTATTCTTAAAAATGAACTTACATTTAAAATTTACAAATTTTTTTTGGTTTTTTATCCAAGTATGGTGTAGTTTAAAATCCGTTTGCCTATGTTTACGTAAGTTTGTTTTTTAGAAACAAACTTACATTTAAAATTTAACAAATTTTTAATGTTTAAAAATTTTATTTTTCACAATTTTCTCTAAGTTTTTTGTTGTATAAAATAGGATTGCCTATTCTTATGTAAACTGTATCACTCATGTGAGTATATTTATTTATTTTTATTATTTTCATTTTTATGAACTTACATTTCTTACATAAACTGCATCTCATTTGTGTAGATTTTTATTGATTTGTTTTTTAGAAACAAAATTTCATTTTAAAATACAACAATTTTGTTAATTTTAAAAGATTGAAATTTTTTACAATCTTTCTAAGTTTGGTGAAGTTATAATCTGATTACATATTTTTTGAAAACTGTATCACTCATGTGTTTAGATTTACGTTGTTATGTATTTTTAGAAATAAATTTACATTTAAAATTGGAAATTAAAAAATGTACTTTTTCATAAATTCTCTAAGTCTGGTGTTGTTTTAGATCCAATCACTGATTTTTTTCGAAGGTTTATATTGTTTTGTAATTTTAGGAACAAAACTTCATTTAAAATTTAAATTTATTTTAAACATTTTACTTTTTAACAAATTTCTCTTAGTTTAGTGTAGTTTAAAATACGATTTTCTATTTTTTTAAGATGAATGACTCTTGTGCGTAGATTTATATTGTAATGAATTTTTAAAAATGAACATTTATTATTAACAATTTTTTCGATTTTAAAAGTTTACTTTTTAACAATTTTCTATCAGATTGGTGTATTTTAAAATCCAATTAACTTTCTTACGTAAGCTGCATCTCATGTGTGTAGATTTTTATTGATTTGTTTTTTAGAAACAAAATTTCATTTAAAATATAACAATTTCTTATGTGTAGAAATACTAGTTATGTATTTTTTAGAAACAAACTTACATTTAAAATTTAACAAATTACTGATTTTTGCAAAGGCTGCATCTTTTTTAATGTATTTTTAAAAATGACGTACATTTAAAATTTAAAAATTTTTTGATTTTAAAAAATGCACTTTTTAACAATTTTCTATCAGTTTGGTGTAGTTTAAAATTCGATTGACTTTCTTTCGTAATCTGCATTGCATGTGTATAGATTTTTATTGATTTTTTTAGAAACAAAATTTAATTTTAAAATATTGTAATTTTTTACAATTTTTTTTTGTAGGTTTGGTGTAGTTTAAAATCTGATTACATTTTTTGAAAACTGTACCACTCATGTGTGTAGATTTACGTTGTTATGTATTTTTAGAAACAAAATTACATTTAAATTGGAAATTAAAGAATGTACTTTTTCATAATTTCTCTAAGTCTGGTGTAGTTTTAGATCCAAGGTTTATATTGTTTTGTAATTTTAGAAACAAAACTTCATTTAAAATTTAAACATTTTTTTGATTTTAAAAATTTTACTTTTGAACAAATTTTACTTAGTTTAGTGGTGTTTAAAATACGATTTTCTATTTTTTAAGCTGTATGACTCTTGTGCGTAGATTTATATTGCAATGTATTTTTAAAAACGAACATTTATAATTAATAATTTTTTGATTTTAAAAAATGTATTTTTTAACAATTTTCTATCAGTTTGGTGTAGTTTAAACTCCAATTGACTTAAGGTAAGGTGCATCTCACGTGTGTAGATTTTTATTGATTTGTTTTTTAGAAACAAAATTTCATTTCAAATATAACAATTTCGTTAACTTTAAAAGATTGTAATTTTTCACAATTTTCTCTAAGTCTGGTGTAGCTTTAGATTTATATTGTAATGTATTCTTAAAAATGAACTTACATTTAAAATTTACAAATTTTTTTTGGTTTTTTATCCAAGTATGGTGTAGTTTAAAATCCGTTTGCCTATGTTTACGTAAGTTTGTTTTTTAGAAACAAACTTACATTTAAAATTTAACAAATTTTTAATGTTTAAAAATTTTATTTTTCACAATTTTCTCTAAGTTTTTTGTTGTATAAAATAGGATTGCCTATTCTTATGTAAACTGTATCACTCATGTGAGTATATTTATTTATTTTTATTATTTTCATTTTTATGAACTTACATTTAAATTTAACAACTTTTGGTTTTAAAATTATACTTTATAACAATTTTCTATGTTTGGTGTAGTTTAAAATCCGATTGCCTTTCTTACATAAACTACATACGTTGTTTTATATTTTTAGAAATAATTTACATTTAAAATTGGAAATTAAAAAATGTACTTTTTCATAAATTCTCTAAGTCTGGTGTAGTTTTAGATCCAATCACTGATTTTTTTTCAAGGTTTATATTGTTTTGTAATTTTAGAAAAAAAAACTTCATTTAAAATTAAACATTTTTTTTATTTTAAAAATTTTACTTTTAAACAAATTTCTCTTAGTTTAGTATAGTTTAAAATATGATACGATTACCAATTTTCACCTAAACTGTATCACTCATGAGTGTAGACTTATTTTCATTTGTATTTTTAGAAACAAAATTTAATTTTTAAATTAGAAATTAAAAAAAAATGTACTTTTTCATAATTTCTCTAAAGCTGCATCTTTTTTAATGTATTTTTAAAAATGAACTTACATTTAAATTTTAACAATTTTTTGGTTTTAAAAAATTTACTTTTTAACAATTTTCTATCAGTTTGGTGTAGTTTAAAATCCGATTGACATTCTTACGTAATCTGCATCTCATGTGTGTAGATTTTTATTGATTTGTTTTTTTAGAAACAAAATTTCATTTAAAATATAACAATTTTGTTAATTTTAAAAAATTGTATTTTTTTACAATTCTTCCTAAGTTTGGTGAAGTTATAATCTGATTACATATTTTTTTAAAACTGTATGAAACATTTATAATTTAACAATTTTTTATTTTTAAAAATGTACTTTTTAACAATTTTCTATCAGTTTGGTATAGTTTAAAATCCGATTAACTTTCTTACGTAATCTGTATCTCATGTGTGTAGATTTTTATTGACTTGTTTTTTAGAAACAAAATTTCATTTAAAATTTAATTTTTTTAATTTTAAAAGATGTAATTTTTTACAATTTTTAATCATGTATATACGTTATTATGTATTTTTAGAAACAATATTACATTTAAAATTGCAAATTAAAAATTGTACTTTATAATTTTCTCTAAGTCCGGTGTAGTTTTAGTTTCAATTACTATTTTCGAAGGCTGTATCTTGATTTCAACAATTTTACTTTTTAACAAATTTCATTTAAAATTATTTTTTTGTTTTTAATTTTAAAAGATTTAATTTTTTTACAATTTTTTCTTTGGTGTAGTTCAAAATCTGATAACATATTTTTTGAAAACTTTATCACTCATGTGTGTAGATCTACGTTGTTATGTATTTTTAGAAGCAATTATTTTTAGAAATAAAATTACATTTAAAATTGGAAATTAAAAAATGTACTTTTTCATAATTTCTCTAAGTCTGGTGTAGTTTTAGTTTAGATTAGTTTAGATTTTTTTCCTAGGTTTATATTGTTTTGTAATTTTAGAAACAAAACTTCATTTAAAATTCAAAAAATTTTTTTTTATTTTAAAAATTTTCTTTTTAACAAATTTCTCTTAGTTTAGTATAGTTTAAAATACGATTTTCTATTTTTTTAAGCTGTACTCTTGTGCGTAGATTTTATTGTAATGTGTTCTTAAAAACGAACATTTATAATTAACAATTTTTTGGTTTTAAAAAATGTATTTTTTAACAATCAGTTTGGTGTAGTTTAAACTCCAATTGACTTAAGGTAAGGTGCATCTCACGTGTGTAGATTTTTATTGATTTGTTTTTTAGAAACAAAATTTCATTTCAAGTATAACAATTTCGTTAACTTTAAAAGATTGTAATTTTTCACAATATTCTCTAAGTCACAATATTCTATCAGTTTGTTGTAGTTTTAACTCCTATTGATTTTCTTACGTAAGCTGCATCTAATGTGTGTAGATTTTTATTGAGAAACAAAATTTCATTTAAAATATAATAATTTCATTAACTTTTAAAAATTGTAATTTTTCACAATATTTTCTAAGTCTGGTGTAGTTTTAGATTTATATTGTAATGTGTTCTTAAAAATGAACTTACATTTAAAATTTAACAATTTTTTGGTTTTAAAAAATAAACTTTATAACAATTTTCTCTAAGTTTTGTGTAGTTTAAAATCCAATTGCCTTTTTTAAGTAATCTGCATCTCATGTGTGTAGATTTTTATTGATTTGTTTTTTTAGAAACAAAATTTCATTTAAAATATAACAATTTTGTTAATTTTAAAAGATTGTATTTTTTTTACAATTCTTCCTAAGTTTGGTGAAGTTATAATCTGATTACATATTTTTTGAAAACTGTATCACTCATGTGTGTAGATTTACGTTGTTATGTATTTTTAGAAATAAAATTACATTTAAATTGGAAATTAAAGAATGTACTTTTTCATAATTTCTCTAAGTCTGGTGTAGTTTTAGATCCAAGGTTTATATTGTTTTGTAATTTTAGAAACAAAACTTCATTTAAAATTTAAACATTTTTTTGATTTTAAAAATTTTACTTTTGAACAAATTTTACTTAGTTTAGTGGTGTTTAAAACACGATTTTCTATTTTTTAAGCTGTATGACTCTTGTGCGTAGATTGACTCTTAAAATCCGATTGACTTTCTTACGTAATCTGCATCTCATGTGTGTAGATTTTTATTGACTTGTTTTTTTTAGAAACAAAATTTCATTTAAAATTTATTTTTTTTTATTTTAAAAGATGTAATTTTTTACAATTTTTCTAAGTTTGGTGTAGTTTAAAATCTGATTACATATTTCTGGAAAACTGTATAACTCATATGTATAGATCTACGTTGTTATGTATTTTAGAAGCAAAATTACATTTAAAATTAGACATTTAAAAAATTTTACTTTTTCACAATTCTCTTAAGTCTGGTGTAGTTTTAGATTTATATTGTAATGTATTCTTGAAAATGAACTTACATTTAAAAAATTTTCAATTTTATCTAAAATCCGTTTCCCTATGTTTTCGTAAGCTGTATCACTCTTCTGCGTGGATTTATATGGTAATGTATTTTTAAAAATAACTTTACATTTAAAATTCCAAAAATTTTTTGATTAAAAAAAAACTGTACTTTTTCACAATGTTATCTATGTTGTAGTAGTTTTGAATCTGATTACTTATGTGTAGATCTACTTATGTATGTATTTTTTACAAACAAACTTACATTTAAAATTTAACAAATTTTTTTATTTTTAAAAAGTTTACTTTTTCACAATTTTCTCTAAGTTTTGTGTAGTTTAAAATCCGATTGCCTATTTTTACGTAAGCTGTATCACTCTTGTGTGTAGAAGTATTTTGATTTGTATTTTTAGAAACAAAATTTCATTTTTAAATTAGAAATTAAAAAAATGTACTTTTTCATAATTTCTCTAAGTATGATGAAGTTTTAAATCCAATTACTGATTTTTGCGAAAGCTGCATATTTTTTAATGTATTTTTAAAAATGAACTTACATTTAAAATTTAACAATTTTTTGGTTTTAAAAAATAAACTTTATAACAAGTTTTGTGTAGTTTAAAATCCGATTGCCTTTCTTACATAAACTGCATCTCATTTGTGTAGATTTTTATTGATTTGCTTTTTGGAAACAAAATTTCATTTTAAAATACAACAATTTTGTTAATTTTAAAAGATTGAAATTTTTTACAATCTTTCTAAGTTTGGTGAAGTTATAATCTGATTACATATTTTTTGAAAACTGTATCACTCATGTGTTTAGATTTACGTTGTTATGTATTTTTAGAAATAAATTTACATTTAAAATTGGAAATTAAAAAATGTACTTTTTCATAAATTCTCTAAGTCTGGTGTTGTTTTAGATCCAATCACTGATTTTTTTCGAAGGTTTATATTGTTTTGTAATTTTAGGAACAAAACTTCATTTAAAATTTAAATTTATTTTAAACATTTTACTTTTTAACAAATTTCTCTTAGTTTAGTGTAGTTTAAAATACGATTTTCTATTTTTTTTAAGATGAATGACTCTTGTGCGTAGATTTATATTGTAATGAATTTTTAAAAATGAACATTTATTATTAACAATTTTTCGATTTTAAAAAGTTTACTTTTTAACAATTTTCTATCAGATTGGTGTAGTTTAAAATCCAATTAACTTTCTTACGTAAGCTGTAGAAATACTAGTTATGTATTTTTAGAAACAAACTTACATTTGAAATTTAACAAATTACTGATTTTTGCAAAGGCTGCATCTTTTTTAATGTATTTTTAAAAATGAACTTACATTTAAAATTTAAAAATTTTTTGATTTTAAAAACTGCACTTTTTAACAATTTTCTATCAGTTTGGTGTAGTTTAAAATTCAATTGACTTTCTTTCGTAATCTGCATTGCATGTGTATAGATTTTTATTGATTTTTTTAGAAACAATATTTAATTTTAAATTTATTTTTCTTTAACTTTAAAAGATTGTAATTTTTTACAAATTTTTTTTTTGTAAGTTTGGTGTAGTTTAAAATCTGATTACATTTTTTGAAAACTGTACCACTCATGTGTGTAGATCTACGTTGTTATGTATTTTTAGAAGCAAAATTACATTTAAAATTAGACATTTAAAAAATTTTACTTTTCACAATTTTCTTTAAGTCTGGTGTAGTTTTAAATTTATATTGTAACGTATTATTTAAAATGTGCTTACATTTAAAATTTAAAAAAATTAGATTTTTAACAATTGTACTTTTTTCAATTTTATCTAAAATCTGTTTGTCTATGTTTTCGTAAGCTGTATCACTCTTCTGCGTAGATTTATATGGTAATGTATTTTTAAAAATAACTTTATATTTAAAATTCAAAAAAAATTTTGATTTTAAAAAACTGTACTTTTTTACAATGTTATCTATGTTGTAGTAGTTTATAATCTGATTACTTATGTGTAGATCTACGTATTTATGTATTTTTTAGAAACAAACTTACATTTACAATTTAACAATTTTTTTTATTTTAAAAGAATTTTACTTTTTCACAATTTTCTCTAAGTTTTGTGTAGTTTAAAATCCGATTACCTATTTTCAAGTAATCTGTATCACTCATGTGTGTAGACTTATTTTCATTTGTATTTTTAGAAACAAAATATTAATTTTTAAATTAGAAATTAAAAAAATGTACTTTTTCATAATTTTTCTAAGTCTGGTCCAGTTTTAAATCCAATTATTGATTTTTGTGAAGGCTGCATCTTTTTTGTGTGCAGATTTATATTGTTTTGTATTGTTAGAAACAAAATTTCATTTAAAATTTAACAAATTTTTTGTTTTTAAAAATTTACTTTTTAACAAAATTTCTCTTAGTTTAGTGTAGTTTAAAACAAGATTTTCTATTTTTTCGAAAACTGTAACATTGTGGGTAGATTTATATTTTAGTGTAGTTTTAAATAGGATTGCCTATTTTTACGTAAACTGTATCAGGTGTGTAGATTTATTTTGATTTGTATTTTTAGAAAAAAAATTTCATTTAAAATTTAACAAATTTTTTAATTTTAAAATATTGTAATTTTTTCAAAGTTTGGTGAAGTTTAAAATCTAATTACATATTTTTGAAAACTTTATCACTCATGTATGTAGATTTACGTTGTTATAACATTTTTTTAATTTTAAAAGAAATTAATTTTTTACATTTTTTTCTATATTTGGTGTAGTTCAATATCTGATTACATATTTTTTAAAAACTCATGTGTGTAGATCCACGTTGTTATGTATTGTTAGAAGCAAAATTACATATAAAATTAGACATTAAAAATTAATTTTTCACATTTTTCTTTAAGTCTGGTGTAGTTTTAGATTTATATTGTAATGTATTCTTAAAAAAGAACTTACATTTAAAATTTACAAAATTTTTGATTTTTAACAATTGTACTTTTTCAATTTTATCTAAGTATGGTGTAGTCTAAAATCCATTTGCCTATGTTTTCGTAAGCTGTATAACTCTTCTGCTTAGATTTTTATGGTAATGTATTTTTAAAAATAACTTTACATTTAAAATTCAAAAAACTTTTGATTTTAAGAAACTGTACTTTTTCACAATGTTATCTAGGTTGTAGAAGTTTTGAATCTGATTACTTATGTGTAGATCTACGTATTTATGTATTTTTTAGAAACAAACTTACATTTAAAATTTAACAATTTTTTTATTTTTAAAAATTTTACTTTTTCACAATTTTCTTTAAGTTTTGTGTAGTTTAAAATCCGATTACCTATTTTCACCTAAGCTGTATCACTCATGTGTGTAGACTTATTTTCATTTGTCTTTTTAGAAACAAAATTTAATTTTTAAATTAGAAATTAAAAAAATGTACTTTTTCATAATTTCTCTAAAGCTGCATCTTTTTTAATGTATTTTAAAAATGAACTTACATTTAAATTTTAACAATTTTTTGGTTTTAAAAAATTTACTTTTAACAATTTTCTATCAGTTTGGTGTAGTTTAAAATCCGATTGACATTCTTACGTAATCTGCATCTCATGTGTGTAGATTTTTATTGATTTGTTTTTTAGAAACAAAATTTCATTTAAAATATAACAATTTTGTTAATTTTAAAAGATTGTATTTTTTTACAATTCTTCCTAAGTTTGGTGAAGTTATAATCTGATTACATATTTTTTTAAAACTGTATGTAACATTTATAATTTAACAATTTTTTATTTTTAAAAATGTACTTTTTAACAATTTTCTATCAGTTTGGTATAGTTTAAAATCCGATTGACTTTCTTACGTAATCTGTATCTCATGTGTGTAGATTTTTATTGACTTGTTTTTTTTAGAAACAAAATTTCATTTAAAATTTAATTTTTTTAATTTTAAAAGATGTAATTTTTTACAATTTTTAATCATGTATATACGTATTATGTATTCTTAGAAACAATATTACATTTAAAATTGCAAATTAAAAATTGTACTTTTTAATTTTCTCTAAGTCCGGTGTAGTTTTAGTTTCAATTACTATTTTCGAAGGCTGTATCTTGATTTCAACAATTTTACTTTTTAACAAATTTCATTTAAATTATTTTTTTTTTTTAATTTTAAAAGATTTAATTTTTTACAATTTTTTCTTTGGTGTAGTTCAAAATCTGATTACATATTTTTTGAAAACTGTATCACTCATGTGTGTAGATCTACGTTGTTATGTATTTTTAGAAAATAAAATTACATTTAAATTGGAAATTAAGAATGTACTTTTTCATAATTTCTCTAAGTCTGGTGTAGTTTTAGATCCAATCACTGATTTTTTCCAAGGTTTATATTGTTTTGTAATTTTAGAAACAAAACTTCATTTAAAATTTAAACATTTTTTAATTTTAAAAATTTTACTTTTGAACAAATTTCTCTTAGTTTAGTGGTGTTTAAAATACGATTTTCTATTTTTTTAAGCTGTATGACTCTTGTGCGTAGATTTATATTGTAATGTTATTTTTAAAAACGAACATTTATAATTAACAATTTTTTGATTTTAAAAAATGTACTTTTAACAATTTTCTATCAGGTGTAGATGTAGTTTAAAATCCAATTGACTTTCTTACGTAAGCTGCATCTCATGTGTTAGATTTTATTGATTTGTTTTTAGAAACAAAATTTCATTTAAAATATAACAATTTCGTTAACTTTAAAAGATTGTAATTTTCACAATATTCTCTAAGTCTGGTGTAGTTTTAGATTTATATTATAATGTGTTCTTAAAAATGAACTTACATTTAAAAATTACAAATTTTTTTTGGTTTTAAAAAATTTTCTTTTTCAATTTTAGCTATGGTGTAGTTTAAAATCCGTTTGCCTATGTTTTCGTATCACTCTTCTGCGTAGATTATATTGTAATGTATTTTTAAAAATAACCTAACATTTTAATTCAAAAAATTTTTTTGATTTTAAAAAACTGTACTTTTTCACGATGTTATCTAGATTGTAGTAGTTTTGAATCTGATTACTTATGTGTAGATCTACGTATTTATGTATTTTTTAGAAACAAACTTACATTTAAAATTTAACAAATTTTTTTTATTTTTAAATATTTTACTTTTTCACAATTTTCTCTAAGTTTTGTGTAGTTTAAAATCCGATTGCCTATTTTCACGTAAGCTGTATCACTCATGTGTGTAGACTTATTTTCATTTGTATTTTTTAGAAACAAATTTAATTTTAGAATTAAAAAATTTACTTTATAATTTCTAAGTATGGTGTATTAAATCCAATTACTGATTTTGCGAAAGCTGCATCTTTTTTAATGTATTTTTAAAAAATGAACTTACATTTAAAATTTAAAAATTTTTGGATTTTAAAAAATGCACTTTTTAACAATTTTCTATCAGTTTGGTGTAGTTTAAAATTAAAAATTTAACAAATTTCTCTTAGTTTAGTGTAGTTAAAAACACGATTTTCTATTTTTTCGAAAGCTGTATCACTCTTGTGGGTAGATTTATATATTAGTGTATTTTTAAAAATGATCTTAGATTTAAAATTTAAAAATTTTTAGTTTTAAAAAATGTACTTTATAACAATTTTCTATAGTATTATATGATGATTCGTAGATTTAAATTGTATTGTATTTTTAAAAACGAACATTTATAATTTAACAATTTTTTGAATTTAAAAAATGTACTTTTTAACAATTTTCTATCAGTTTGGTTTAGTTTAAAATCCAATTGATTTTCTTACGTAAGCTGCATCTCATGTGTGTAGATTTTTATTGATTTGTTTTTTAGAAACAAAATTTCATTTAAAATATAACAATTTCAGTAAACTTTTAAAGATTGTAATTTTTAAATTTATTCTCTAAGTCTGGTGTAGTTTTAGATTTATATTGTAATGTGTTCTTAAAAATTAACTTACATTTAAAACTTAAAATTTTTTTTTGGTTTTAAAAAATTTTCTTTTTCTATTTTATCTAAGTATGGCGTAGTTTAAAATCCGTTTGCATATGTTTTCGTAAGCTGTATCACTCTTCTGCGTAGGTTTATATTATAATGTATTTTTAAAAATAACCTAACATTTAAAATTCAAAAAAATTTTTGAATTTAAAAAACTGTTGATTTGTTTTTTAGAAACAAAATTTCATTTAAAATATAACAATTTTGTTAATTTTAAAAGATTGTAATTTTTTTACAATTCTTCTAAGTTTGGTGAAGTTATAATCTGATTACATATTTTTTGAAAACTTTATCGCTCACGTGTGTAGATTTACGTTGTTATGTATTTTTAGAAATAAAATTACATTTAATATTGGAAATTAAAAAATGTACTCTTTCATAATTTCTCTAAGTCTGGTGTAGTTTTAGATCCAATCACTGATTTTTTTCAAGGTTTATATTGTTTTGTTATTTTAGAAACAAAACTTCATTTAAAATTTAAACATTTTTTTTGATTTTAAAAAATTTTACTTTTCAACAAATTTCTCTTAGTTTAGTTTAGTTTAAAATACGATTTTCTATTTTTGTAAGCTGTATGACTCTTGTGCATAGATTTATATTGTTATGTATTTTTAAAACGAACATTTATAATTAACAATTGTTTGATTTTACAAAATGTACTTTTTAACAATTTTCTATCAGATTGGTGTAGTTTAAAATCCAATTGAATTTCTTACGTAAGCTGCATCTCATGTGTGTAGATTTTTATTGATTTGCTTTTCAGAAACAAAATTTCATTTAAAATATTACAATTTCGTTAACTTTAAACGATTGTAATTTTTCACAATATTCTCTAAGTCTGGTGTAGTTTTAGATTTATATTGTAATGTGTTCTTAAAAATGAACTTGCATTTAAAATTTAAAAAATCTTTTGGTTTTAAACAATTTTCTTTTTCAATTTTATTTAAGTATGGTGTAGTTTAAGATCCGTTTGCCTATGTTTTCGTATTACTCTTCTGCGTAGATTTATATTGTAATGTATTTTAAAAATAACCTTACATTTAAAATTCAAAAAAAAAAAAAAAAAAATTTGATTTAAAAAGCTGTACTTTTCACAATGTTATCTATGTTGTTGTAGTTTTGAATCTGATTACTTATGTGTAGATATACGTAATTATGTATTTTTTAAAAGCAAACTTACATTTAAAATTTAACAAATTTTTTGATTTTTAAAAATTTTACTTCTTCAAAATTTTCTCTAAGTTTTGTGTAGTTTAAAATAGGATTGCCTATTTTTACGTAAGCTGTATCACTCATGTGTGTAGATTTATTTTGATTTGTATTTTTAGAAACAAAATTTCATTTAAAATTTAAAAAATTTTTTAATTTTAAAATATTGTATTTTTTTTTAATTTTTTCTAAGTTTGGTGAAGTTTAAAATCTAATTACATATTTTTTGAAAACTCTATCACTCATGTATGCAGATTTACGTTGTTATGTATTTTTAGAAACAAAATTACATTTAAAATTGGAAATTAAAAAATGTACTTTTTCATAATTTCTTTAAGTCTGGTGTAGTTTTAAGTCCAATTACTGATTTTTTCGAAGGCTGTATCACTTAGAAGCAAATTTATTTAAAATTTAACAAATTTTTTGATTTTAAAAATTTTACTTTTTAACAAATTTCTATTTTTATATTTTTTCGTAAGCTGTATGATTCGTGTGCGTAAATTTATATTGTAATGTATTTTAAAAACGAACATTTATAATTTAACAATTTTTTGATTTAAAAAAAATTACTTTTTAACAATTTTCTATCAGTTTGACTTTCTTACGTAATCTACAACTCATGTGTGTAGATTTTTATTGATTTGTTTTTTTAGAAAAAAATTTCATTTAAAATTTATTTTTTTTGTTTAATTTGTAATTTTTTACAATTCTTTCTAAGTTTGGTGAAGTTATAATCTGATTACATATTTTTTGAAAACTTTATCGCTCACTTGTGTAGTTTTACGTTGTTATATATTTTTAGAAATAAAATTACATTTAAAATTGGAAATTAAAGAATGTACTTTTTCATAATTTCTCTAAGTCTGGTGTAGTTTTAGATCCAATCACTGATTTTTTTCAAGGTTTATTTTGTTTTGTAATTTTAAAAACAAAACTTCATTTAAAATTTAAACATTTTTTTTTTGATTTTAAAAATTTTACTTTTTAACAATTTTCTCTTAGTTTAATGTAGTTTAAAATACGATTTTCTATTTTTTTAAGCTGTATGACTCTTGCGCGTAGATTTATATTGTAATGTATTTTTAAAAACGAACATTTATAATTAACAATTTTTTGATTTTAAAAAATGTACTTTTTAACAATTTTCTATCAGATTGGTGTAGTTTAAAATCCAATTGAATTTCTTACGTAAGCTGCATCTCATGTGTGTAGATTTTTATTGATTTGTTTTTTAGAAACAAAATTTCATTAAAATATAACAATTTCGTTAACTTTAAACGATCGTAATTTTTCACAATATTCTCTAAGTCTGGTGTAGTTTTAGATTTATATTGTAATGTGTTCTTAAAAATGAACTTACATTTAAAAATTACAAAATTTTTTGGTTTTAAAAAATTTTCTTTTTCAATTTTAGTTAAGTATGGTGTAGTTTAAAATCCGTTTGCCTATGTTTTCGTATCACTCTTCTGCGTAGATTTATATTGTAATGTATTTTTAAAAATAACCTAACATTTTAAATTCAAAAAATTTTTTTGATTTTAAAAACTGTACTTTCTTCTATGTTGTTGTAGTTTTGAATCTGATTTCTTATGTGTAGAGATACTAGTTATGTATCTTTTAGAAACAAACTTACATTTAAAAAAATGCACTTTTTAACAATTTTCTATCAGTTTGGTGTAGTTTAACATCCGTTTGACTTTCTTTCGTAATCTGCATCTCATGTGTGTAGATTTTTATTGATTTTTTTAGAAACAAAATTTCATTTAAAATTTATTATTTTTTTTTTTTTAATTTTAAAAGATTGTACTTTTTCTCAATGTTATCTATGTTGTTGTAGTTTTGAATCTGATTTCTTATGTGTAGATCTACTAGTTATGTATTTTTTAGAAACAAACTTACATTTAAAATTTAACAAATTTTTTGATTATTAAAAATTTTACTTTTTCACAATTTTCTCTAAGTTTTGTGTAGTTTAAAATCTGATTGGCTATTTTTACGTAAGCTGTATCACTCATGTGTGTATGGTTTATTTTGATTTGTATTTTTAAAAACAAAATTAAATTTTTAAAATAAAATTAAAAAAGTACTTTTTCATAATTTCTCTAAGCATGGTGTAGTTTTAAATCCAATTACTGATTTTTGCGAAGGCTGCATCTTTTTTGTGTGCAGATTTATAATGTTTTGTATTTTTAGAAACAAAATTTCATTTAAAATTTAACAAATTTTTGTTTTTAAAAATTTACTTTTTAACAAATTTCTCTTAGTTTAGTGTAGTTTAAAACACGATTTTCTATGTTTTCGAAAGCTGTATCACTTTTGTAGGTAGATTTATATTTTAGTGTATTTTTAAAAATGATCTTACATTTAAAATTTAAAAAGTTTTTGGTTTTAAAAAATGTACTTTATAACAATTTTCTATAAGTATGGTGTAGTTTAAAATCCGTTTGCCTATGTTTTCGTAAGCTGAATCACCCTTCAGCGTATATTTATACTGTAATGTATTTTTAAAAATAACCTTACATTTAATATTCAAAAAAAATTTTGATTTTGAAAGCTGTACTTTTCACAATGTTATCTATGTTGTTGTAGTTTTCAATCTGATTACTTATGTGTAGATATACGTAATTATGTATTTTTTAGAAACAAACTTACATTTAAAATTTAACAAATTTTTTGATTTTTAAAAATTTTACTTATTCACAATTTTTTCTAAGTTTTGTTTAAGTTTTGTTTAGTTTAAAATCCTATTGCCTATTTTCACGTAAGCTGTATCACTCATGTATGTAGACTTTTCATTTGTATTTTTAGAAACAAAATTTAATTTTAAATTAGATATTAAAAAAATTTACTTTTTTAATGTATTTTTAAAAATGAACTTACATTTAAAATTTATCAATGTTTTGGTTTTAAAAAATATTTTTTATAACAATTTTCTATAAGTTTGGTGTAGTTTAAAATCCAATTGCCTTTCTTACGTAATCTGCATCTCATGTGTGTAGATTTTTATTGATTTGTTTTTAGAAACAAAATTTCATTTAAAATATAACAATTTTGTTAATTTTAAAAGATTGTAATTTTTTACAATTCTTTCTAAGTTTGGTGAGGTTATAATCTGATTACATATTTTTTGAAAACTTTATCGCTCACGTGTGTAGATTTACGTTGTTATGTATTTTTAGAAATAAAATTACATTTAAAATTGGAAATTAAAAAATGTACTTTTTCATAATTTCTCTAAGTCTGGTGTAGTTTTAGATCCAATCACTGATTTTTTTTCAAGTTTTATTTTGTTTTGTTATTTTAGAAACAAAACTTCATTTAAAATTTAAACATTTTTTTTATTTAAAAATTTTACTTTTTAACAAATTTCTCTTAGTTTAGTGTAGTTTAAAATACGATTTTCTATTTTTTGTAAGCTGTATGACTCTTGTGCGTAGATTTATATTGTAATGTATTTTAAAAAACGAACATTTATAAATAACAATTGTTTGATTTTTGAAAATGTACTTTTTAACAATTTTCTTTCAGATTGGTGTAGTTTAAAATCCAATTGAATTTCTTACGTAAGCTGCATCTCATGTGCGTAGATTTTTATTGATTTGTTTTTTAGAAACAAAATTTCATTTAAATGAAATTTTATAACAATTTCGTTAACTTTAAAAGATTGTAATTTTTCACAATATTCTCTAAGTCTGGTGTAGTTTTAGATTTATATTGTAATTTGTTCTTAAAAATAAACTTACATTTAAAATTTACAAAATTTTTTGGTTTTAAAAAATGTACTTTTTCAATTTTATCTAAGTATAGTGTAGTTTAAAATCCGTTTGCCTATGTTTACGTAAGTTTGTTTTTTAGAAACAAACTTACATTTAAAATTTAACAAATTTTTGATTTTTAAAAATTTTACTTTTTCACAAATTTCTCTAAGTTATGTGTAGTTTAAAATAGGATTGCCTAGTTTTAGGTAAGCTGTATCACTCATGTGTGTAGATTTTTGATTTGTATTTTTTGAAACAAAATTTCATTTAAAATTTAACAAATTTTTTAATTTTAAAATATTGTATTTTTTTCAATTTTTTCTAAGTTTGGTGAAGTTTAAAATCTAATTACATACTTTTTGAAAACTCTGTCACTCATGTATGCAGATTTACGTTGTTATGTATTTTTAGAAACAAAATTACCTTTACAATTGGAAATTAAAAAATGTACTTTTTCATAATTTCTCTAAGTCTGGTGCAGTTTTAGTTTCAATTACTGATTTTTCCGAAGGCTGTATCACTTAGAAACAACTTTCTTTAAAATTTAACAAATTTTTTTGATTTTAAAAATTTTACCTTTTAACAAATTTCTATTTTTATATTTTTTCGTAAGCTGTATGATTCGTGTGCGTAGATTTATATTGTAATGTATTTTAAAAACGAACATTTATAATTTAACAATTTTTTGATTTTAAAAAAATGTAGTTTTTAACAATTTTCTATCAGTTTGACTCTCTTACGTAATCTAAATCTCATGTGTGTAGATTTTTATTGATTTGTTTTTTTAGAAACAAAATTTCATTTAAAATTTATTTTTTTTTAATTTGTATTTTTTTACAATTCTTTCTAAGTTTGGTGAAGTTGTAATCTGATTACATATTTTTTGAAAACTTAAACGTGTGTAGATTTACGTCGTTATGTATTTATAGAAATAAAATTACATTTAAAATTGGAAATTAAAAATGTACTTTTTCATAATTTCTCTAAGTCTGGTGTAGTTTTAGATCCAATCACTGATTTTTTTCCAGGTTTATATTGTTTTGTAATTTTAGAAACAAAACTTCATTTAAAATTGATTTTTTTTTTTTTTTGATTTTAAAAATTTTACTTTTTAACACTGCCGCCCCTTCAGTGCAAAATATTTATATTGTTTTTTTTTTTTTTTTTTTTTTTTTAATTTGTATTAAAAAATTAAATGATTGCGGTGCTCAATCATATATATTTATAAAAAAT
>PYHX02000458.1:58117-65617 GCA_004302925.2 Cochliomyia hominivorax
TTTCACAACTTAAATTTACCACTTGATTTTCTACAACTTTACAACTTAACAACTTAACTCTTAACTCTTTCAACTTTAGACTACGACTGCCCTGGACCAGTGCTCAAACTCAACTATATACGGAATTGACCGTCTATTGAGATCTAATCGTTACTCGTCAGTTTTTGTCGATTCTAGAATATTCTTGTCATATACTGTCATCTCTCTTCGTCCTATTCTGTCAAATACAACGGTCGTTTCAATATTAGTTTTAACTGCCATCAGTCTTAACCCTTAGTAGGGTCTACCCGATCGTGTGCGACCAGGCTCAAATCCCACATTCGGCCCTCCTGACGAGGTATTCGACTCGAATACTGGCGTCCACCGTTTCATGTACTCAGCCACTGTAAATGTTTTACGTGGGCCCTCGACTTCGCCTACTTTTTCGACTTCATATCGGCCATGATTCATTTTTCGTATCACTTTGTAAGGACCGTAATATTTACCCTTTAATTTCAAACCGACTCCATATTGGGTGCGTCTTATAGCGACTAAATCGTTTATCTCATACTTCTCCTCATCTCTGCGGTTAGCGTTGAAATGCTTTATATTCTCCCACTGTATCCTAGCTATATTCTCCTTTACAACTTCTCTATCTCTATCTCTTTCCGTTTGCATTTCGTGTAAAATTTGTTCCTCCATAATTTCCTTAATATCAGGAAATTCTTCGAGTCGCATTTCGCATCCAGTTAAAATTCTGAATGGTGATATACCGGTTGATCTAGGTGGGGTACTATTAATAAATTGTTGAACCCGATTCACATGTTTGTACCATTGGTTTGGATTGTCCTGAGATAATTTAGCCAACATTGGTACAACTATTCGATGTATCCTCTCGACTTGACCGTTTCCTCTCGGTACCCCGGTAGCTATTAATAAGTGCTGAATCCTTTTGTTATCACAATATTCTCTAAAAGCGTTAGAAGTGAATGCAGACCCTCTATCGGAAATTATTCTCTTCGGGTTACCAAATACAGCTGCCTGACGTTCTAACCGATCTATAACAGCATCTGTCCCAGTATCCTTGGTGGGATACAACCAAACAAATTTTGAAAATCCATCTACGACCACAAGAATGTGATTATATTGTTTGTTAGTCAATGTCATGGGTCCTACGTGATCCACATGATATGTACCTAGTGGTTGGTCCTCTTTGTCGATTGGTGTCAACATCCCTTCCTTCTTACCGGATTTAGAGTTAACTACCATGCACTCCACGCAACCCTTAACCACTCTACCTATTTTCGAGCTAAGGTGGGGAATATAAAAATACTTCTCTATATACTCCTGAGTCTTTTTGATGCCAAAATGTCCCTTTCTGTGAGCGATGGATATAATCTCGTCTTCCATTCGTGATGGTACAACTATCAACTCCTTGGTGGGATCTTTGTATAGTACATCATGGTAAATATAAAAATCTTCGTAATGATCATTCTCCAGAATCTTCCTAATTGCTGCTACCCACATGTCGTCCAACTGAGCTTCCTTTAGTCTGTGACGTAGCGAATCTTCGACTAACAAACAAGTTACTCTACTCAACGCGTCAACGGGTCTCATTTTAGATCCTGATCGGTGTTCAATTTCATAATCAAAGTCCTGCAAGAAGATTGCCCAACGAGAAACGCGAAGTGGCACATCAGTTTTCTTCATGGTCATAGCAAAAGCATTACAATCGGTTACAATTTTAAATTTAGACCCCATAAGGTAAACTCTCCATTTTTTGAGTGCCTCTATTATAGCCAGAACCTCAAGCTCGTAAGAATGATATTTTTCCTCCGCTGGCGATGTTTTCCGACTCATGTACTGCACCGGATGAAGACACTGATCCTCGGAATCTTTCTGCAACAGGACTGCACCATATCCAAATTTACTAGCGTCTGTATGGACCTCAGTCAAAGCCTTCGAATTATATAGTTTAAGTACCGGATCCTTCGTCAATGCTATTTTCAGTTGCTCAAATGAAGAAATCACTTCATCATCTATCTTGAACTCATTGCCCTTCCGCAACAAATCAGTCATCGGTTTCGACAATACAGCATAACCATCAACAAATCTACGAAAATATGACGTTAAACCTAGGAACCGTTGTAAACTCTTCCTATCGTTGGGTAGTGGAAAATTTTCGATTGCCAAAGTTTTTTCTTTCGAGGGACGAATCGTTCCTTGTTCTATAATGTACCCGAGAAAATTAACTTTTCTTTGAAGAAATTGGCACTTTTTCCATCGAATATGCAAACCATTCTCTCCCACAACTTTCAATACTAACTGCAACTTATCAACACCTTCAATTTCATCCTTAGATGGAATTATGACGTCATCCATATACGTAACGACTACACCTTCTGATATCAAGTCTCTCAATATCGCGTTAATAAAACGACAAAATACCGCAGGAGAATTCGAAATTCCAAATGGAACAAATTTGAATTCGTACTGTCCATTTCTGGTTACGAACGCTGTGTATTTTGTAGACTCCGGCTCTATGGGTACGTGGAAAAAACCGTCTTTCAAATCGAGTGTGGTGAAAACATTTCCTCGTTGCAATCTTTCCAGAACGTCATCGATGAGTGCCATTGGGAAATTATCGCGTATTATCTTTTCATTAAGTTTTCTATAATCGCAGCATAGTCTTTTAGATCCATCCTTTTTGGGGACCAATACTATTGGTGACGAATACTCAGATGTACTCGGTGCTATGATTCCTTGATCCAGCCATTCCGAAATTTGTCTATCTATAATTTCTTGATCTCTATATGACGTTCTTCTTGGACCCTGAGCTACTGGTATGTCATCCTTTAACAAAATCTTCATACTTATTGGCGCAATGCAATTTTTCTTAGGACGATATTCTGAAATAATCTGGTTCACTTTATTCTGAAGATCGCTACTTAGGTGTTCTATATCAGCTACTGTTTTTTCATCTTTTTCTATATTCAAACATAAATCTCGGAATTCGCTAATAAGTTCCAAAGAATCATTCCTCTTGAAAGTCTCACCTGGCTTATATTCAATATTCATGGTTGATTTAGGAAGAAATTTCACCTCATCTTCGCTGAACATTAAATCGACAAATTGTAACAAATTACTACCCAAAATTGCCGGATAGTCGATATCCTTCGCACGCACCACATAAAATCTCAATTGCAGCTGAATATTTTCAACAATAATCGGAACATCAATGTAACCCTGAGTATAGAATACTCCAGCACCAGCACCTTTTAATCTTCTATGTTCTGATGTCATCTTAAATACGTCACGTAACTTTTCATAAACATCGCTCCTTATCGTGCAAATACTGCAACCGGTATCAATAAGCCCATAAATATTGATGTCACTGATTCGAAATTTCTTGAATATCATTCCTGGCTCAAAAAGTTCCTTACTATAGCCCAACATGTTCATATTGCTGCGCGGCTCCACTTTGACTTTCTGTTTATTCTCATTACAGTCGGCTGCACGGTGTCCAGGAGTATTACACTTGAAACACTTGAATTGAGTTTCCCTACAATCCTTGGCCAAATGTTCGGTATTTCCGCATTTAAAGCATCTTCTACTCTTGTCTGTATTCTCTATCTTGGTCGTAATTTTCACGTCATTTGAAGAATAATTTTTCATGTTACCCCTATCGAGTGGAGTACGAACCTTCTCGTAAATCTTAATTTGTTCCTTCATCTGTTCAACAGTCTTTGCCTGGTACAAAATACTCTTATTAAATCGTGAATCTGGAATACCTTCGACGAAATAATCAAGCACCATTAAAGCATATAAGTATTCGCGATAACTCTCACCTGGATGTTTGCGACGGTTTCTCAAAACCCTGTGTATCTCTGATGACGATAATGTTTCACCGAATTCTTCAATCAAAGCATTTTTCAATGCCGACCAATTCTTCAATCCGGACTGACTTGCAACAAATAATTTGGCCGCGCCCTTTAATAATTGTTTTCCATAAATAAATTTCTGCACAGAATTCCACCCTACTATTTCGGCGTTCTCTTCAAAATCTTGTACCCAATTTCTAACTTCCAAAGAATCAGTCCCACTGAATGATGACAGACTATCTGCAATGTCTTTCAAGGTGAAGACAGGACCACTAAGGCGAAACTCCGGATGTGTCCTAGCACTTACATCCTGATACTCAGAATTTAAAGATTCAGAGTCATCACCATCGATTTGGTGACCGAAATATTGGAGGAGCCTGTCGCGTAACACTGCCTTCAAACCTGTATTGTCCAATCCTAACTCAGTCAATTTTCTCCGTAAAGCGTCACAATTCATTGTCATAATGCTGTTAACGTCCATGATTAAAATAGTCCAGAAACACTCTTACAAAATGAAATATTATCGAATATCCTACTATAATAATTAATTAATTATATAAAAAATTATACAATAGTCAGTAAATTAATAAAAATTATATAAAAAATATCTTAATGATACACTTGAAAAATAAAAACAAAATGTAATAAATTCCAAAGAGAAAAAAAATAAGGTAATTAATTCATCGACAGAAACTTTTCAAGAATTCTATAGTAGTATAAGTTCAATTTAACATAATGTAAACATAAGAAAATTAACATTACATTCATATGATAAAAATGAAAAGCTTACAAATTAACATAAAAAAATTTTAAAACTACTTATCTTATTGTAATACTCGTTCAATCTCTCCCCGAGAACATCAGCTGCTCAGTCACTCCTTCTCAAAGCTCTTTAGTAACTAACTTCCACATGAGTTAATTAGCACAACTTTTACTCGTCGTTTTCCTCTCTTGAATTATATGATCAAGTTCTCCACTGCACTCGCTTTATCTTATCATTCTTTTGTATAAGCTTTTACTAGTTTAATTTAACGGTCGTTTTCAGCGATTAAACACATTTCTCTGAAAACACTTATGCTCTAAAAGCACTTATGCTCTGAAAACACTTACGCTGTTCTATATTATTTGTGTGCATAAAAGTTTTTGCTCTTAATTTTAAACTTATATGTTAATGTTTATGTTATTTTTGTTATCTCTTATGTTTTTTTATGTACATAAATACACTTTTATATAAACGAAAAATTAAATATTTTCTTTCTAGAATTTTTTTTTGAGATTTTACTTCCAATTCTGATCAATTCTCTTTAACTTCAAAGTCATATTTTTCTGTTCTCTTATAATTTTATTGAACTTGTGTTTTTAAATTTCGTCTTTATGCGTTTACACGTACTAATATACTTATTCCTTCCCTTTTATACAGCAATATTAAATTTATTAACTTCAACACAGTTCACCAAATTTAAATATTGTCTTTCCAACTAATTTTTTTTACACTTTTCACTGGCACAATCCCGGACGAGTCCCCAATTTGGGGATAGTTTTATAACAAAGTTTGATGACTTTGATTAAAACACAATTCTTTAATAGATTTTAGTTTATTATATATTATATATATTAGGCTTAAGTCTAGGGTATTTAAAGTTTTAATTAAATAATCAAATAAACTTATTCACTTTATAAGACACTTTCACAACTTAAATTTACCACTTGATTTTCTACAACTTTACAACTTAACAACTTAACAACTTAACAACTTAACTCTTAACTCTTTCAACTTTAGACTACGACTGCCCTGGACCAGTGCTCAAACTCAACTATATACGGAATTGACCGTCTATTGAGATCTAATCGTTACTCGTCAGTTTTTGTCGATTCTAGAATATTCTTGTCATATACTGTCATCTCTCTTCGTCCTATTCTGTCAAATACAACGGTCGTTTCAATATTAGTTTTAACTGCCATCAGTCTTAACCCTTAGTAGGGTCTACCCGATCGTGTGCGACCAGGCTCAAATCCCACATGAATGTTTTTGATATGTAATTAAGAATTACACTTTTTCTTATTTTTATTGCTATGGCGGCATAAAACCCAGTGTTTGGTTAGTTTTTTATAAATTTTATTATATGTGAGCAAAATATGTTTTTCCTCATTAAAGAATTCATACCATTCTATAGTTTTAGAAAAACATATTTCAGTTTAGACATGAAATTCGACGAACCATTTATTTAAAGCAACATAAAGCTGCTAAAAACAATGAATCCATCACAAAGATTTTTTTAAGTGAACCTCAATACTTTATGTGAATCACCACATACCAAGTGAAAAATTCAAAATTTTTAATACAACATTATATTTTATCAGTTTAACATAACAAATTTTTAATTTTTCAATTTTTATTCGGCCATACACAATCATAATATAATACCATTTTGTGATGCAAATAGTGCCATTAAAAGCCTTAGCTTTGTCACATTCTTGCTCACATTTTGGTTTTTTATCCATAATAATGCCAAACAAATTGATTTCCATTCATAAAATAGTCAAACTAAACAAAAATTTTTTTTTGAATTTTTCATAGTACTATGATGTGGTGAACAACATAGAGATATATAAAGATGTTTACGTACAGGTTCCCTGCCAGTTACGTTTTTAAAAAATTTTAAAAATTCATAACTTTCGTTCTAATTAATATTTTTTGAAAATTCTTTTTGCCATTGATTAGTATTGATTAGATCTATAATCAAAAATTTTAAAAATTGTAAATTTTGAAAAATTTCAATTTTGAAAATTTTCACATTTGGTTACCACATCTTGCAAAATGTGAAAAATTATGAGAAAAATTTTTTCTGAATTTTTAAGTTTTTCTTATAAATTTATAATTATATTAATGAAAACTAATATTAAAATTATTTACATAAATTTTTTTCAACGAAAAAAAATTTTTTTTAAAATTTCAATTTCCATATATTACATTTTGTGAAATATAATATATATATATTAATAATTGTTTATGAAAATATTAAACAATTATTTAAAATTCTTCAGAACTTATATAAAATTCATATAGAATTACAATGACCAATTTGAATTTTTTGTAATTTATATCTTATTATGTTTATTAAACTTTTGTAAATTATGGAAACATTATATATTTATATATATTAGCACATTTTAATTAAAAAAAAAAGATATTTTAAATTTTTTCTAAACATGTATGAATTATATTACAAATTTTAATGCATAATTTTATTTATTTTGAAAATTACATATTATTTTAATAAAACTATTGTAATATATGGAAACATTTAATACTTTTTAAATATTTGCTATTGCTTTAATAATACAATATGTAAAATTTTTATATCATTGTTTCACAATAATAGTCTTTTAACAATTTCATTTCATAAAGTTGATATTGTCAACTTGTAAAATATTTATATTCTTCCTTCACATTGTTTCAATTCAACAAGTCGAAATTTTCAACTTGTAAAAATTTTAAAATTTTTTGCTTCACAATGATAGATAGACTTTGAACAATTTCATTTGATCAAGTTGAAAATTTCAACTTGTAAAAATTTTTATATTCTTGCTTCACAATTATATATTTTGAACTTGACAATGTGATACAGACATTATTATA
>PYHX02000458.1:70617-72558 GCA_004302925.2 Cochliomyia hominivorax
TCTTTCAACTTTCCCTCACGGTACTTGTTTACTATCGGTCTCATGGTTATATTTAGTTTTAGATGGAGTTTACCACCCACTTAGTGCTGCACTATCAAGCAACACGACTCTTTGGAAATGCCATCTAGTAATCATTAACGTTATACGGGCCTGGCACCCTCTTTGGGTAAATGGCCTCATTTAAGAAGGACTTAAATCGTTAATTTCTCATACTAGAAATTTGACATTCCATACACTGCATCTCACATTTGCCATTAAGACAAAGTGACTTAGTGCTGAACTATTTTCTTTTCGCTCGCCGCTACTAAGAAAATCCTTGTTAGTTTCTTTTCCTCCCCTCATTAATATGCTTAAATTCAGGGGGTAATCCCATATGAGTTGAGGTTGTATAAAAAATATTAAAGAAAAAAAAAAAGAAAATTCTTTTTTCCTTCTTTAAAATATCAAAACCATGAATATAAAAAAACATTTCTTTATTTACACAAAATAAAAAATTCTTTTATTAAAGAGGCAATTCTAGTTTCATAAATATTTTATGCTAGACTTTCCTCAATAAAAAAGAATATAAAAATATATACACCAATATATTTTAAATACTCTGTTTTTTATTCATTTTATGAGGTTTTGTATCTTTAGCTATTAGTATTATGGAAACTAATAAAATAATTTCCAGTAACACAACATGTGCTTAATTTCTTTATATATTAAATATAAAGAAAAAGCAACTTATTTAGCATAGTCTTACAACCCTCAACCATATGTAGTCCAAGCAGCACTCTAATTATAAATTAAAGTACCTTAACAGCATGGACTGCGATATGCGTTCAAAATGTCGATGTTCATGTGTCCTGCAGTTCACACGATGACGCACAGTTTGCTGCGTTCTTCATCGACCCATGAGCCAAGTGATCCACCGCTTAGAGTGATAATATATTTTATTTTAGTTAGCTGTTCATTTATCTTTTTATTGAAAGAAATCAAAAATACACCAAAAGATCAAATTGGCATACATCAATTCCTTCAATAATATTTTTTTTATTGTTTGATTTTAAAACATACAAAGTTTGTTGCGAATGTCTTAGTTCTACAAGAGAACAAAAATTTAACTTATATAAAACTTTCGTAATATACAAGTACAACTATAATTGTATGTTTATTATTTAAAATGTATGGAGATGTAAAAATCACCAGTACATTCATTTAATGTATGGATATATTATAAAATAATAATATTTTATATTTTCTCCAGTACATTTAAAAATTTTTTGTTTTACGACTGTGTACACATTTAGAATGTGTGCACAAAAATAGGCTTTGGGACACCTACGTCGTGAGTAATTGCACTGCCGCCCCTTCAGTGCTATAAATATTAATATTTTTTAATATTAATATTTTTTTTTTCAATTTCATCCAAAAAAAATTAGATGAAATTGGGATACCAATAATTTTGCACTGCCCTCTTTCAGTGCAAAATATTTTTTCAAATTATATAATTATATTAAATTGAAGTGGGATACCAATAAATTGCACTGCCGCCCCTTCAGTGCAAAATATTTATATTGTTTTTTTTTTAATTTTTATTAAAAAATTAAATGATTGCCGTGCTCAATCATATATATTTATAAAAAATTGCACTGCCCCTTCTGACTAGAGCAATGCAAAATATTTATATTTTTTTAATTTTTATACAAATTTTAAAAATTTGTATTTTATTTTTATTTTAATTATATATATATTATCTTTACAGATATATAATATAATTTTGGTTTTATATTTTACGGTAGGAACACAATAATGATCCTTCCGCAGGTTCACCTACGGAAACCTTGTTACGACTTTTACTTCCTCTAAATAATCAAGTTCGGTCAACTTTTGCGAAACATCCGTAACACACAAGGCGTTACAGTGATCACGTCCGGAGACCTCACTAAATAATTCAAT
>PYHX02000459.1:0-16903 GCA_004302925.2 Cochliomyia hominivorax
ATAATTGGTAAAACTTAGATAAATATAAATTATACTAAGGTCACTTCAAATTTAAAACGCATTTATTTAACATAAATATTAGTGTCAACATAAATATTAGTGTCGTAAAAGTCCTAAATACAAAGTGATTTATGGGAAACTTGGTGGCAGTAAGCCCTATAATATTCTAAAATGATGTCCTAAAATATGCGTGGGTCGGTTCATTATTTCTTGTAGCTCCCATACACACCCCTTTCAAATGTCACGTTTAAAGCTAAAATCTCACATATACGTTGGTATTGTAGTAATAATTGATCACATTAAGATGGATACACCATATAAGCCATAAAAACTGTATATTATTATATATAAGAAATTAAAATTGTTAATATTTATATAAAAAACTAACGATTTTTCCAAACGTTTTAAAATAACTTCAAATAATTTTAATAAGAGCATTTGTAACAACAAAATAATTAAAATAATAGTAATAATGGAATAAATAAACAAAATTTATTTTTTATATATTTCCCTTATTCCTTTCTAATTTATTTCGCATTTTTATTATTTTATATTATTTTGAATAACTTTTTAATTTTGTGTGTTGTGGTGGTGGTATCATTCTGTCTGCTGTGTGTACAGATGGCTGTCCAAATAAGATATGTTCGCAAAATACAGGTCTATGTTATGAAGGTATCTTAACGAAATTTGACACAAGGTATCATTTTGGTCCAAGGCCGTTACCTGTTCCAAAGATATTTGGCATGTACTATTACTTTGGACCAAGAATGATACGTTCTTAGTACACAAATTTCCTAAATATAAAACGATTTTGACCAAATTCTGCAAAAATTCGAAATATATAAGAATCGCTCCATTATTTCCCATAGGTCACAAACAACCACCCTTTCAAATATCACTTTCAAATTCCTAAATTGCACATATGCCTGAGTATTGTAAAAAAATATTTAGTCTTATTTAGATAAATACAAAAGTCTAAACCACCGTACGAGATCAAACAAAGGCACGTAAATTTTGCTAATCCTTTTTAACCTTCCAGAAAAAATCCTTTAAAACACGTTAATTTTTCATAAATGTAAGTATTATAATAAGAAATCGCACACCTAATCAGACTTGCTATTGATGTTGTTGTGTTTATAGGTTTGTGTTATATTGTTGTAAGATTTTTTAGTAATTATTATAATATCTCAATGTAATAATAAGAAGAATATAGGATTTTTTGAGGATGAAAGGAATGTTTAAGTGAATTTTTAGTAATAGAAATAGGCTCAAAATAGATGCGGCCACACAGGCGGTCTGAATCAACTCAGATTATTCATATTTTTGGCTATAATTTTTGTTCGATAGAAATCCCCTTGAACTTGAGAGCTTTTGTCCGTTGTGCTTTGTTGCAAAAGTTTCTCCTCCTAGATTCAGAAAAATTCAGAAAAGATTTATAAAGCGGAACGTGTATTACACATCTCCATCCTTTCCAGAGATTTCCAGAGAGCGTATTCGATTCTTTTAATCGAAGACAGAGTTCAATGAAATTTGGTCTAGGTGTTCCTGTGTAATATATACATTTATGAGTGCATGTGTGTATATGTATATCTATGGAACCTAACATATTAAATTCATACGAAATTGTGGGAATACACAAAATTATGAAGCGACACTTATTCTATGATGTTGTTGCATTTGTAGATTTGTGTTATATTGTTGTAAGATTTTTTATTAATTATAATATCTCAATGTGATAGTAAGAAAATACAATTTTTGAGGATGAAATGAATGCAGTTTTAGTGAATTTTAAGTTATAGAAATAGGCACAAAGCACATACAGATAGGCAGACGGGCACAGATTTTTTATAGTTTTGGATATAATTTTTTTCTAATGTACCGATTTTGAAAATTTTTGATGTACATATTTCTTGATATTATAGTAAAAGATTGTTTTATGTTGTACAATAGAAATTCGGTTGAACATAGAGGTTGCCTTAGAGGGCTTTCGTCCGCTGCGCTTTGTTGCACAAGTTTCTCCTACAATCTACATTCAGAAAAATTCATAAAACATTACCCTCGTTTCCACGGATTGCATGTAAATCCGATTGAAAGAAAATAATTTAACATGTTTTAAATCATTAGTTTGTGTACTGATTCAAAATATGTTAAATTATTTTCTTTGTAGCGCATACTTACATCAATCTTCGCTTTTATTTTGACATGACGCAAACGAAAAGAGACGGAAAGGATTGAAATGCATTGTGATATTGTACCGAAATTCCGTAACGATATTTAACGAATTTTTTATTTTCCATGTAGGAAATATTTTTTATTCTTGTCACCGAATAAATTTCAAAGAATTTATCATTAAAATAAATCTAAAAGTGTAGTTAGTGATATTAAGTTAAAAAGTTAGTACCAAATTTGCAAATATGTCTGCATAAAATTTCGCTTTAATATTGATTGTGTTTTAAGGGACAATAAAATTCATTTTACGTTAAGCTAACATACTCTTATACATTTGAACGCAATCAGTTGCATCATAAGGAGTCAGTGCAGTCTTTTGGTGTTTAAGTAATTTTTCTCCCTGGCCATAAAAAAGTAGTAAAGTGATAAAACACAATGAGTTTAATTACTGGGGAGGCAGTAAACATATGCAAATGTGGGAATATAGAACAGACAATAAATATTTTACCTCTTAGCTCAACTCATTTTACACTACTTGAAAACAATCACCAAAAACTGAATATAGAATGGAAAGTATGTTGTGGCCATGACATAAAAATGAACATTTTTCATCAGACGGAGAAGCCAGACGCAAGAAATACATCGTCCCACATCAGAATATTTGGTACTCATCGGTATGCTTAAGCATTTGACTGGTGTCGTTCGTCTTTTTCTAACAAGCAAATAAACATAAAAATTAAGGAAAACCTATAACACACAGACGGATATTTGCCTATAGCAAATCACTTTTCGATGTGCAAAATGAGAATGGGCTGTTCCAGGACTATATGTATATGTCCTGTTAAGTTGTCATAATTTTAAGACTATGGAATCTTCCGTAACTTTTTGAAAATATTTGTGAAGTCACTAAAAATATTTCCCCTTATATTTTAGGCTAACCTTAATAATTTTAAATATTATGCCATAATTTCTTTAGCAACACTTTATCAAAACGTATCTATATGCGTTTGTGATGAAATTTGTAACAGGTGTTACATTCACATCTAAGACGGAATCACATTCAGAGTCGATTTAACGATATTTGTCCATCTGGCCTTCTGGCTGTACGTGTAAGCGTTTTGAAATATCTCGATAAAATTTGGCTCATATTATTATTTTGCGCTAAATATATTGAAATTTGCCAAGTTCGTTCCAATATTCCAGGTGATTTCCGGAATGGGCATTTAAGATCATTAGAGTTCTAAACAAACAAAATTTAGTTCCAGAAAGTTCCATAATATTTCAAACCGATGTACCAAAATGCGATCGTCGGTCCATTATTTCTTACAGGTCCCATAAAAACATCCTCCAAATATCACTTTCAGGGTAAACATCTTATGTATACGTTGGTATTGTAACAACTGGACAAATTTAAATAAATATAATCATATTATACGAGGGTCGTCCATTAATTTTTGTAACTACCATTTTTAACATAGGATGTGATTTGGGGTATTAGGTAATCGGGCTTGACCTTACATGTTATTAAGAATAAGAATTAAAAATTGTTCATATTTATATAAAAAATTTAACGATTTTTCAAACATTTTAAAAATAAATTAAGATAATACTAATTAAAGCATCTGTAAAACAAAAATAATTTAAATAATATTAATACTGGAAAAATAAATCTTGTAAATAAAATGTTCATAAACAACTTGTATTTTTTATATACATTTCTATGAGCCGAACATTGTATGGGTATTGTAACAATATATATTCATATTAAGATAAATATAAAAGTCAAAAGCGCCGTGCGAAATCAAAAAAAGGGTACATATTTTTTTCTAATCCTATTTAACCTTTAAATTTTACATAAATGTAAGTATTATAATAAGATATTGCACACATAAGTTTAAAATTTTTTCGTAGCAAAAATTTACAACCAAAGTAGTATATTTATATACCTTTGAAACAGGAAGAGGTTTGGGAGAAATTTTTGGGAGGAATTTAATGTTTTAAATTTGTATGGCAGCAAATTTATTTTTTCTAATTTTGCATAGGAGCAAATGAGTTCTTCCAATTTTGTATAGGAGGAAATTTATTTTCCAATTTTGTATGGGAGTAAATTTATTTAATCAATATACTTCCTTCAAATTTATTAATTTATATTATTTTTCAATTTTGTATGGAAGCAAAGAGATTTTTCCAATTTTGTATAGGAGAAAATTTATTTTTCCAGTTTTGTATGGGAGCAAATTTATTTAATCAATTTTCTTTCTTATTATTATTTATTTTTATACCCTCCACCACCACAAGTGGTGAGGGTATATTAAGTTTGCCATTCTGTATGTAACGCCAAGAAGGAATCATCTCAGACCCAACAATGTATATATATTATTGCATCAAATCAAAAACTGAATCGATTTAGCTATGTCCGTCTGTCTGTCTGTTGGAAACATTCTCACGCCTAGAATAATTGACCTAATTCAATAAAACTTGGCCACATTGTCTGTTATTGTCCTAAGCAGTTTGCTATTTAAAACCAGCTATATCGGTTTATAAGCAAGGAAGTTATAGACCGATATCTGAAACAACCTCAAAATTTCGAAAATGAACTCTTATAATTTCTTCTAAAAATGCAATTGGACTTAAACAAAAAATTTATTTTAGCATACAACTGCACGTGTTTCATCATCGTGCAAAAAATTATCAAAATTTGATTAACGGGGAAATGTTATAGGCTATAATATGCAAAATTTTGATACACCCTAAACTCTTTGTGCCATATGGGCCGCAATTCTTAAGATAATTTACTGAAATTTGTCATAACTAATTTTTTAGCCATTCTTAATATACGTTATAAATTTTATTAACATTGGTCTATATTTTGATATAGCTCCCATATAATGCCCCTTCCCGGAATATGATTTATAGTTCATAAAACTCTTAAATTGGAACCAATTCTATTGAAATTTTACACAGTTAATTTTCTAGCTATTTTAAATATATGTTATAAATTTTATTAACATGGGTCCATATTTTGATATAGCTCCCATATAAGGCCCCTTCCCGGAACATGATTAACAGCTTATAACACTTTTAAATTTGAACCAATTCTATTGAAATTTGATACAGTTAATTTTCTAGCTATTTTAAATATATATATTATAAATTTTATTAACGTGGGTCCATATTTTGATATAGCTCCCATATAAGACCCCTTCCCGGAATATGATTTATAGCTTATAAAACTCTTAAAATTGAACCAATTCTATTGAAAGTTGGCACAACTAATTTTCTAGCTATTTTAAATATATGTTAAAAATTTTATTAACATGGGTCCATATTTTGATATAGCTCCCATATAAGGTCCCTTCCTGGAATATGATTAACAGCTTATAACACTTTTAAATTTGAACCAATTCTATTGAAATAACTATATAACAATATAACAATGTTTTTACACCAAGGTGGTTGGGGTATTTTGACTTTGTTCTGAATTATGTAAAATACAGAAAAAAATAGTGTTAGACGCACCTTTAAGTAAGGCGTTCAACTCAGAATCACTCTCTGAGCCGATTTTACGATATTGGTACATCCGTCTGTTTTTTAGTCGGGCTGCCTGTCCACATAAATGTTGTGAACAGTCTACAGGTCATAATTTTTGAAATATCTAAATACCTCTTGGAACGCTAGTAAAGAATCACCTATGACCCTATAAAGTACATATATTTCAATATCAAGAAGAACAGTTATTGGTCGTTATCTGAATCAACCTTTAAAACTAAATTCGTTCGGATCGGATCAACAGAAGAAGTTATAAAGATTTTAAAGATGAATTTATGGTATCTGCCAATTACAGTTATTATTGGACATCGGTTCACATTATATAGCTCTCATATAAGCTCCACTTTACGAAATAGGCTTTAAAGCTTACAAAATTCTCAAATATAAGAATATAAAAATTTTGTTATGACTTTAAAATTCGGTTCAGTCAAATACAGCATTCTTATATTATTTTAATTTTATTTATTTAGTTCATTTGAACTTAAAAATCCCTTATATGAATTTTGAGCTTGTATCATATTACTCTACTGAAAAATATCAAACTGTTTTTGACAAAGATTGATTGAATTAAATAAATTATTAAGTGCCGAAGATCCTTTCGCCACTAATTTGTTTCCCTCCAATAGCCCTTTTTTCCAAGCGATCATAAAAGAGATAACTATTTATGCAATTCATAAAGCATATAATCCATTTTCTAATATTTAATGTTTAGTATCATATGAATTTCCACTACTAACCGATAATGCACTATTATTATGAAGTCATCATTAACATATTAAAATAACAAAATTTAATAAAATAATTTATTTGTTGGTTTCTTACAAAATGTGAAATATGTACCTTTTATCTTATGCAATTAACTGCTTTGATTTTGTTTTACTGGTTAATACTTAAAAGTTACAAATATAACGATGTTTATTTTTAATGTACACACGAAATTATTTAGCAAATTTGGTTTTTTGAACTAAGTACAAAAATAAAGTATTTTAGTAAAAAAGTCAAAGTTAAGTATAAAATTAGGAAAATTTAATAACTTTATGAAGTTTTAAAATATTTATTTATCATTGCCTTTTTTATGTTTTTCTCTTAAAAACTATAAATCACAAAACAAAAAGTAAGGTAATTTTTTCCACGATCTCTGTTAATTTTTGAGATTTAGGATTCTAAAGTTTCGAGTTACAGATTCATTTTTCTCATTTGATACTAATATATTGTTAAGGTTTTATACACTGCTTTTATCTTTTTTCTTAAACTTTTACTGAAATTAATTTTTATCCCGTTGATGTCTGCATTGGCTACAACTAAATTTAGTCATTCCTGTTTCTCAACTCTCTATCTTGATGATCGCTACGCAATTCTGAATGAGTCACGAAATCAAAAATAAAATACTGCTTTTGTATCACATGATTAAAAAGAGGATTGAAACGAAAAGATTGAAATGAAAATAAAGAAAGAAAAGAAAGGGGTGGGGAAAGAAGAAAAGAAAAAAGGCCAGAAGATCTCCGATGACTGTACATGGAAGATATGGAAGCATAAAAAGGAAGAATAAAAGATCCTCCCGGGAACCAACATAAAAAAGAAATTAAAACAAATAAAATATTACAAATATTTCAACAACTGCTGTATTTTTTTGTTGTCACAATATTTTAACAATATCATGTGAAAAGTTTTGAGGGAGATTTTTCCAATGTTTTATTTTTGATATCATTTCATACCAAGGTTCCTACTCAATAGAGTAGGGAACCTTGATATATAATCTACCAAACAATGAAAAACAGGATTGTTTATAACATTCTAATCAAAATTAATTGTGTCTTTCACATCATAACTTTTATATGCTTTTATGTTTTATTGTTTTATATATCACCTTTTATATATGTCATTTTAATATAATGAGAAACAAGTAAGAATGCTATATTCGGCTATGCCGAATCTTAAATACCCTCCACCACAAATTCGTGTAAAGTTAATACGTTAGGTTCCATAGACACACATATACTCACAAATGTATATAACACAGAAATACTTAATTAGTCATAAAATTAGTTAAAATTTAAGCTATAAAATTTTCTATTAACTGCCTTTTTCTACCAATTTTCATTGAGCTCTGTTAATTTTTGCGGATGTGAGCAGACAAAGAGATTGACGAAAATCGATTGAGATTTTGACTTGATGCAAGAATATATACATTATGGGGTCTGAAATAATTCATTCTTAGCGTTACACACAGAATGACAAAGTTAATATTCTCTCTCTACCACTTGTACTGTGGAGCGTATAAAAACAAAAATATGCTTGTTATAAGCTCAAAACTATTTTCCGGGAAGGGGTCTTATATGTAGCTCCCATATAAGACCCCTTCCCGAAGTTTGGACCAAGATTGTTCATATTTATAATATACTTTGATTATAGTTAGAAAAATCATTGTGCTAAATTTTAATGGAATTTATCTTTATTTAAATGTTTTATAAACTCTAATCCGTTTTCCGGAAAATCCCGTTATAAGGGAGCTATAGAAAAATTTGGACCGATACAGGGCAAATTAATATAATATCTTCAGAACAGTTAGCAAAATAATTGTGTCGACTTTCAGTAGAATTGGTCTTTATTTACTCGAGAAGGGGCGTTATAATGAAGCTATATCATAATATGGACCCACAATACAATAGAATTGGTTCAAATCTAAAAGTATTATAAGCTGTAAATCATATTTCGGGAAGGGGCCTTATATGGGAGCTATATCAAAATATGGACCCATGTAAATAAAACTTAATACATATATTTAAAATATCTAGAAAATCAATTGTGCTAAATTTCAAAAGAATTGGTTCAAATTTAAAAGTGTTATAAGCTGTAAATCATATTCCGGGAAGGGGCCTTATATGGGAGCTATATCAAAATATGGACCCATGTTAATAAATTTTATAACATATATTTAAAATAGCTAGAAAATTAGTTGTGCCAAATTTCAATAGAATTGGTTCAAATTTAAGAGTTTTATAAGCTATAAATCATATTCCGGGAAGAGGCCTTATATGGGAGCTATATCAAAATATGGACCCATGTAAATAAAATTTATAGTATATTTTTAAAATAATTAAGAGATTAATTGTGCCAAATTTCAAAAGAATTCGTTCAAATTAAAGAGTTTTATGAGCTATAAATCACATTCCGGGAAGGGGCCTTATATGGGAGCCATATCAAAATACGGACCCATATGAATAAAATTTATAGTATATATTTAAAATAATTAAGAGATTAATTGTGCCAAATTTCAAAAGAATTCGTTCAAATTAAAGAGTTTTATGAGCTATAAATCACATTCCGGGAAGGGGCCTTATATGGGAGCCATATCAAAATACGGACCCATATGAATAAAATTTATAGTATATATTTAAAATAATTAAGAGATTAATTGTGCCAAATTTCAAAAGAATTGGTTCAAATTAAAGAGTTTTATGAGCTATAAATCACATTCCGGGAAGGGGCCTTATATGGGAGCCATATCAAAATACGGACCCATATGAATAAAATTTATAGTATATATTTAAAATAATTAAGAGATTAATTGTGCCAAATTTCAAAAAAGAATTGGTTCAAATTAAAGAGTTTTATGAGCTATAAATCAAATTCCGGGAAGGGGCCTTATATGGGAGCTATATCAAAATATGGATCCATATTAATAAAATTCACAATATATATTTAAAATAGTTGAAACAATAATTGTGCCAAATTTCAAAAGAATTAGTTCAAATTTAAAAGTTTTATAAGCTATAAATCATATTCCGGGAAGGGGCCTTATATGGGAGCCATATCAAAATACGGACCCATATGAATAAAATTTATAGTATATATTTAAAATAATTAAGAGATTAATTGTGCCAAATTTCAAAAGAATTGGTTCAAATTAAAGAGTTTTATGAGCTATAAATCAAATTCCGGGAAGGGGCCTTATATGAGAGCTATATCAAAATATGGACCCATCTTAATATAATTTATAACATATATTTAAAATAGCTAGGAAATTAGTTGTGCCAAATTTCAAAAGAATTGGTTCAAATTTAAGAGTTTTATGAGCTATAAATCACATTCCGGGAAGGGGCCTTATATGGGAGCTATATCAAAATACGGACCCATGTGAATAAAATTTATAGTATATATTTAAAATAGTTAAACAATTATTTGTGCCAAATTTCAATAGAATTGGTTCCAATTTAAGAGTTTTATGAGCTATAAATCATATTCCGGGAAATGGCGTTATATGGGAGCTATATCAAAATATGGACCAATGTTAATAAATTTATAACATATATTAAGAATGGTTTAAAAATTAGTTGTGACAAATTTCAGTAAATTATCTTAAAAATTGCGGTCCATATGACACAAAGAGTTTGGGGTGTATCAAAATTTTGCATATTATAGGCCTATAACTTTTTTCCGGTTAATCAGATTTTGATAATTTTTGGCACGATGATGAAGCACGTGTAATTGTATGCTAAAATTAATTTATTGTTTTAGTCCAATTACATTTTTAGAAGAAATTATAAGAGTTCATTTTTGAAATTTTGAGGTTGTTTCAGATATCGGTCTATAACTTCCTTGCTTATAAACCGATATAGCTGGTTTTAAATAGCAAACTGCTTAGGACAATAACAAATAATGTGGCCAAGTTTTATTGAATTCGGTCAATTATTCTAGGCGTGAGAATGTTTCCAACAGACAGACAGACGGACAGACGGACATAGCTAAATCGACTCAGTTTTTGATTTGATGCAATAATATATATACATTGTTGGGTCTGAGATGATTCCTTCTTGGCGTTACATACAGAATGACAAACTTAATATACCCTCACCACTTGTGGTGGTGGAGGGTATAAAAATGCCAAATACATAATCCGACAAACAATAAAAAACTGTTGGCCACAATAATGTATATCAAAATAATAATAACACGTAAGAATGCTATATTTGGCTATGCCGAATCTTCAATACCCTCCGCCACAAATTCGTGTAAAGTTAATACGTTACGTCACAAATGTATATAGTATATAGCACAGAAATATTTAATTAGTCATAAAATTAGTTGCAATTTTGGCTATAACTTTTTTCAACTGAACTGCCTTTTTTCTATCAAATTTCATTGAGCTCTGTTAATTTTTGTGGATGTGAGCAGACAAAGAGATTGACGAAAATCGCCTGAGATTTTGATTTGATGCAAGAATATATACATTATGGGGCCTGAAGTAATTCATTCTAGCGTTACACACTGAACGACAAAGTTAATACCTCTCTCTGCCACTTGTATTGTGGAGCGTATTAAAAACAAAAAATATGCTGTTATAAGCTCAAAACTGTTTTCCGGGACAAATTTGGACCATGATTGTTCATATTTATAAAATACTTTTATTAAAGTTAGACAAATGATTGTGCTAAATTTTAATTGAATTGATCTTTATTTAAATGTTTTATAAACTCAAATCCGTTTACCGGGAAATCCCGTTATAAGGGAGCTATAGGAACATTTGGACCGATGTAGGGCAAATTAATATAATCTCTTCAGAACAGTTAGCAAAATAGTTGTGCGAATTTCAATAGAATTGGTCTTTATTTACTCGTTTTATAAGCTGAAAACTGTAAGGGGCTTATATGGGGCTGCATCAAAATATGGACCGAGATTGTTCTAATTAAAAATATACATTAAATATAGTTTAAAAATGCATTGTACCGAGTTCCAATGGAATTAGTCTTTATTTGATTGTTTAATAACCTCAAACCGGTTTTCCGGGAAGGGGATTTATATCGTGCTATATCAAAATATAGACCCATGTTAATACAATTTATAACATTTATTTAAAATAGTTAAAAAATTTATTGTCACAAATTTCAAAAGAATTGGTTCAAATTTAAGAGTTTTATAAGCTATAAATTATATTCCAAGAAGGGGCCTTATATGGGAGCTGGGTCAATTGATGATAACAGAACAATATGACTTCTTGGATTTATTATTGTATCAAAACAAGTATATGTGGACAAATTTCAGTAAATTATCTTAAAAATTGTGGCCCATATGACAGAAAGAGTTTTGGGTGTGTCAAAATGTTGCATATTATAGCCTATAACTTTCTCCTATTAATCAGATTTTGATAATTAAATTTAATTAATTAATTTTTTGTTTAATTTCAATTACATTTTAGAGAAATTATAGTTTTATTTTCGACATTTTTGAGGTTGTTTCAGATATCGGTCTATAACTTCCTTGCTTATAAACCGATATAGCTTGGTTTTAAATAAGAAACTGCTTAGGACAATAACAAACAATGTGGGCAAGTTTTATTGAATTCGGACAATTATTGTAGGCGTGAGAATGTTTCCAACAGACAGACAGACGGACAGATGAACATAGCTAAATCGACTCAGTTTTTGATTTGATGCAATAATATATATACATTGTTGGGTCTGAGATGATTCCTTCTTGGCGTTGCACACGGAATGACAAACTTAATATACCCTCGCCACTTGTGGTGGTGGAGATATAATAAAATCCTTGTCCGTACATAGAGAGAAACATCTATTTCCATTTTAAATTGTCTAAAACATTATATTGCAGGAATATTTAAAATAAATTATAAAAGAAAAGAATTATGTTAATAGCATTTAACAACAATGAAGTTTACGAATATTAAATTCACAAACAACTTTGGTTATTAACTTACATATTCGGTTGAAAAATATGCCAAAATTATTTTACATAAAATTAAAAGATGATAAAATTAAGTTTGTTAGAAGCACGTTATGTGTATGTTTAGAAATATATTTTAAATGTAAAGAAAATGTATATGTGTTAAAATATTTGTTTTTATGTAAATGTTTGCGATTGGCAAAAAAATATATTTTTTTTACGTCTAAAGTAAAAGTAGGATAGCATCACTGGATGCACTATTTTGTTGCTCTAAATTCACCTTAGACATAACCAACTGTGGTAGTAGTAAGACCTGGAAAGATTACAATGTTTGTGGACAGTCGTAAAATAAATTCCGTGACTATTGAAGATGCATACCCAATACTCTAATATTAAAAAAAGTGTTAAAATTAAAGATATTTACAATTTTTTATTTAGTTTTTATCCAATATTTTTTATTTTATTAAAAAAAGTGATCTTTTATTTTAAAGTGTTTTTGTTGTTTTTTTTATCCTTTTTATTTATTCTCTGTTAACTCCGCTGTTAACATAAAAAAGCTTTAAAGTTTACACTCTTATTTTTAAAGAAAATAGTATAAGAAGAATTTATAAAATAATATTTACTCGTTTAATATTGTTTTCTAGTAGATAGTGTGCTTTTATTAATAATAAAACAAAAACAATATACTCTGTTTGTTTGTTGGTTGATTTTATTGTTCTTTCTTATTACACATATACACTAGAGCGGTATAATTTGAATAAACGAATAAACCGGTTTACTCTTAATATTTTATTTAATAAAGTGCATGCTATTTGATTTTTAAATAAACACTATAACTCTTTTGTAAATAAATTGTGCACTTTTTAATAAATATTGTTTTTACCCAAATATAAAAAATTAAAGAAAATTATTATAACAATTAACCCGAAAGAGTTTAACCGCACTTATTAATATGACTGAACTGTATTATACCTTTTTAACTGCGAAGTGATTTTATGATTAAATTGTTTGTTGTTTAAAAATAAATTTTAACCCCAAATTTGTCACGTTTTTGGTGATTAACCCCCGTATTTTGAGAAAATTGTTCCGAGTTTAGTGAACAAAAATATAAATCGCTTTCGCTAAAATTACATTTATTGAGTTTTTTGATTTTTTACTCTATTTTTTTTTTAATTTTACTCTTTATTTGCGAATATTATTTTTTTTCAATTTGTTTGGGAAAATTACATTTTTGCCCTATTTTTTAAATTATTTTCGCGAATCGTGATAAATTCCGACATTCCTTATTTGAGATAAAGAAAGTTTAGCCCTTTTTTTCAGATTTTTTTCATTTTTTTTACACATTACCATTTACTTTTACCAAAATAAACAATATAAATTGAGATCAAATAATTTGGATCTATCGGCTTTGATTCGTAATACTGATTCGTAATCGTGAAAAGGAACTTAACCGTTTATGGGAGCAGTTTTGGTCAACATATAACATTTTGTTGATTAAGGCTGAACAAAAGAAGAGTTCCCAGATTAGAAGTAAAGTCCCGGTACATGGGCTCTTATAGTACTTATACTAGAGGTTATCGATAATTACGGCCCATATGGACCGCTCAAAATCAGTTGCTAGTGAATTTACCCCCTTGTGATACTCCTGTTTTTATGGGTGACTATAGAGCTGGCCCTCTTTTTTCGAGATATGTTCTCTGCGTTGTATGGCAATAACCCCAGATTAACCGCAGTTCAAAAACTTTATTATTACTCCAAAAAAAGCCGCTAAGGATGTCAAACTGTCCCGTTCACTAACGGTGGCTATGCAATTGCATGGAAAAAGTTAGTTGATGCATACGAGAATAAAGGGGCACTAATTAATGAACAGCTTCGGACTCTTTTAGTATTAAACCCTTAACTCAGGAAAATGGTCCGAGTATAAAAAGTTCACAACGAACTATAAATGATTGTATTACGAATCTTTCACTACTATAAGTGACCCCCGAAGTATTTTTCACGTCATGTTAGTTTATATTTGCGCAACAAAATTACCCCAAAACACTCTGAGTCTTTGGGAACAGTCAAAGAAACTTTGTACACAACTCCTAAATGGAAGGATATGGATGCCTTCATTTCAAGACCCTTGAATCTATTTTGGACATACGGCAGTCTCAAAAAGTTCAAACCCCGAACAAAAATTTTTAGCTCTACGAAACTCCCTAAAAACTCCAATCTTAATGTCTTAAAAAAATCAAATGATTTAAGAAATGTACAAAGTTTTGGAACGAAAACAGTTTCAGCCCCTACAGTTTGTCGTTGTTTTTTGTGTCAAGGATCACATCCCCTTAGACTTTGAGTCAGAGTGTTGATGAGAGGTTCGACGGTGAAAAGACTTAGGTGTTGTTCTAATTGTCTGGCGACTTCTCACGAATACAAAACTGTAAGAGTATTCATGTTTGTTCTCTTTGTAAACAAAGACATCACTATTTTTTATATAGAGATTTGAGGCCACGGGACAGGTTCCCAGTGTAGCATCACCCCAGCTCCTACAGCTTCGAATTCTGCTAATACCTAGCAGCCCATTCCGAGTAATTACCCAGCAACCACTCAAAACCCTATTAATTTTAACCCTTCAACATCACAGGTGCTCATAATACCCATACTTACTCAACACATCTGAACACAAACCCCATTCTACAGTCCTTTAGGATCGACTCTGTGCATAGTCCACATAAGTGATATCAGATGTGTTACCCGAGCGCTAGTTGACCCCGGTTCGCAAGGTACCTTTATTTCAAAGAGTTTACAAAGGAAACTTGCAATTCCTACATTTCAGTGCCAACAACTAACGTTACTGGCATGATGGATTGCTTTGCTGGAAAATCGTCAACCATGTGCATTTTAACTGTCGGATCCCCGATCGACCCCAATTTTAGGTTGAAAATTACTGTATATGTTGTTGAAAAAATCACCGGTCGGTTGCCCTCATGTTCTCTGAAAGATATTGTAACCTCAAATTTCCCCGATATTACCATGACCGACGTCATGTGTACCCGTATGGATTTACTTTTCGGAGGAAATGTACATCCAAAAATTTTAACTACGGATGAAAAAAAAACATCCAAATGGCAACCTGATCGCCCAAAAAACAGCATTCGGCTGGATAGTAACTGGAGCCCCTACACTCTGTTGCAAACTTTTGCACCCAAATGGAATTAAATAATCAACTCACTAGGTTCTGGGAACTTGAAGAAGTTCCACAAGACACCCATTTTTCAGAAACTGAAAAGTATTGCGAAGAGCTTTACCGATCCACCACATATCGAAACCCCGTTGGTCGTTATGTTGTTTCACTACCCTTCAAATCGGAATTTCTTAACGAATTTACTTTAGGAGATTCTTAAAGAACCCCGAGTTAAAATCACATTATGATAGTGTGATTGAAGAATATTTTGAAATGGGGCATATAAGAGGAGTTGAACCCCCAAGTGAAAATTCGACCACTTATTATTTACCCCATCACGCCGTATTTAAACCCGATAGCGTCACAACTAAACTCAGAGTAGTATTTAACGAATCCAACCCTTCATCAAACGGCGTCAGTTTGAATAATATTTTATACCCCGATCCAGTATTACAAGCAGACCTTACGGTCTTAATTCTGAAATGGTGACTTTTCAAGTATCTTTTCAATGCGGACATTGAGAAGATGTATCGCTAGATATTGATTCATCCCGATCAAACAAAATTCCAAAGAATATTGTATCGAGAAAACTCTGAAGTAGAAGTAAAGGATTATAAGTTAAATACGGTCACGTCCGGAGTGAACCGTGCACCGTTCGAAACCTTTTACAATTGGCGAACGATTGTGAAACCCGGAGTCCTGCGGCGTCTGAAATTTTGAAAAGCCAGATGTATGTCGATGATGTACTAGCTGGCTCTCATGAGCTAACGTAATGAACTCACCCATGTTCTTGATTCAGCTTTCATTTTGAGTTTCATTTTGAGAAAATGGTCAGCTAATCATAAACGTCTCCTAGAAGATTTACCCCGTGAGAATCTGCTTGATGCAAATTTCTTAAAACTTTTAGACGCCAGCAATACGAAAACTTTAGGCTTACGATGGAATGCAAATAGTGATAGTTTCTATTTTAGATTAGTTTCGTAGCCTAGAAGAAATACAAATAACGAAACGAGCAGTCTTGTCCGAAATTGCTAAGCTTTTCGATCCAGCCGGTTGGCTATCCCCAAAGTTATTGTAGCAAAAATTATCATGCAGCAAATTTGGAAAGACAAGACTGATTGGGATGAGAACTTGAAATCCTTAACTCTTATTCAGTGGCAATCTTTTTTTTCAATATTGAGAAAATTAACATTCCAAGATGTTCAATTTTCTCCCCGAGTCTGATTTTTAACTTCATGCCTTTTGTGATGCTTAAGAAAAGCATATACCCAGGCAATATCACTACCTACCTACTTGCATCTAAGAAGAAAGTAGCGAAAGTAGAACTTTGGTGGAGCA
>PYHX02000459.1:17003-65753 GCA_004302925.2 Cochliomyia hominivorax
TCTGTATCTGCATAAGAAAAGGCTGAGTGTAAATTATTTATGTTTAAATTTATGCATAAAATAAATTAGCAACATTAATTAATAACTACAAACTAATGCCTAAATAAAGGATAATTGCAATATTATACAAACAAATAAAATATAATAATAAAAACCTAAACTAAAAACCTTATTTGTTAAGGTACTAAAAACGAGAATAGTCTCAAAAGTTTTTAAAATATTAACTAAATAATATTTAATTTCAAAACGTGCTTTTGTCTTTTCCAAAAACTCGTGATTTATTAAATTCTGAATCGAAATATTTATATAACGATCGCCTTTTATGATTATCTGCCTTTATATCCAATTCAAATTATCTCCTTTACAAATCGCCTTTTACATCCATCTTCGTTTAAATACCTAAATGTTTATTTAAGAATGGTATTTGCCATGTATAACTTCAATGACCATAAACCCATACATAGACATACATATGCATGCTAAGTTATACATATAAAATGTTATACATAATTTACACTTAAACATACAAAAAAGGCAAAAATTTATTATAATATATAAATAATACTAAGCAAAGATTTTCTATAAACAAATACATATATAAGTAGACAAACACATACACATAAAATAAAAGGTTATTTATACCTGTTTTAATGTATAATACTTTATACATAAATAAATAAATGTATGCGTGTGTGTAGTTTGTGTGAAAATGTCACAAATGAAAACAAGATCAAACAAACAACCAATACATAGACAATTAATATGGTTATTAAATAACCAATTGGAATTTTAGAATATATTTAAAGGAAAAAAATCAATTCAAATAAGAAAAATTTGTGATCAAGGTGGACTTAAGACTGGACTGTAAGTCGATCAGTCTAACACAAGTATGCTGTGTCTATTTATCTATTATTTAGTATGCTTTGAAATATGTTCCACAGTATTATATTGCTAAAATATACAATCGTGTCCATTTTTCATCCGTAAGAGAGAGAGAGAGAGAATAGAATCTTTAAGAAATTTGTTATAAATTGTTTTTGTTGGAACAAAACTACCACCGCTAAAATAACGTTTTAAACATCTGACCATCGTTTAACCTCAAATAGTGCCAATGACAAAAGGACCCTTAATATTTTTTTCATCAAAGAAAATTACATTTTTCCAATCCTCTGCTCAATGTTTGTACATTCGTGAGAATTTTAGACGATTTTCTTTCTGCTATTTTTTGAGCATTGGAACAATGTGTTTGGATATGATAGGAAGATTTAGTTATTTATTTCTGTAGAACATCCTTGGTTATAAAAATTTAAATTTGGATTAATTCTTGATCGGACAGAAAAGTTCCCTTAGGCGTTTTTGAACGTTATGAAAATTATCGATGAAATTTGAAAATTTTGAACTAAAATTGAGATATTATCATTAAATGTATATATTTATCTGTAAGAAACTGAAATTTTTTCTTAATTCAAATTGAATTTTAACTTCTGCGTTTATAACAGAACTGAGAAAAAGACTATAATTTGAAAAAGGTACCCTTAAGTTGCTCTCATTTAGAAGCTCCAGCTTTACTCATGGATGTGAACATTAAACATAAAACAAATATATAGAAATAATTTAATGCATTTATAGGAATGTGCATCAGTTCCTTTTTTATCATTTTCTTTTAAAATACCCAGTACACCATTAATATAATTCAGATGATGTCCACAAAAAGTACAGTTTGATGGTCATAATTTTTTTTCGTAATGTGGTTGAAATGTATTCTATATTACCATAGAACAGTGGTTCCAACACGTTTTTATAGTTCTGCAACTATGGAAATACACATTATTTTTGATGAAATTTCATACTGATATTTTTGAGGATTTTTTCCAATTGATATGGAAAAGCTTTAACACCGATAAACGGCTGAATAAATGACAGTTTCCTAAAAACACATTTCGTGATGGAGCTTTATAAAGCAAATATAGCATCGGAAATATGAACCGATATTGATCAAATTGATAACATGTGTGTTTTATAACCTCAAAACTGTTTTCGAAAGGGGTTTTATATTGAAGCTTAAGAAATTATGGACCGAGATTAGTTCAAATTAAAAAAAAATATTTTCAAGATCAAGATTTATTGAATTCAGGCAATTATAGGCGCTAGAATGTTTTCAACAGACAAAGGGACAGACTCAGATTTTGATTTTTTTTTTGAAAAAAATATCTTCATTTTAGTTAAATTATTCCTTCATGGAGTTACACTCGGTGGAAAATGGTGGAAATGTAAATAGTTTTTGAAATTTTCTCTCAATTTCATTGTAACTGTAATATTTAACGTAAATGTCCTTAGAAACTAAAAACGACATCAACAAATAACTTTGTCTATCTTTTATTGAATGTTGTATCTTTTCTGGAATTTTTATGTACATATGAAAGAAAATCTGGTGTAAATTAGGGAAAACAAAAAGTACCTTAACTTTTTCAAATATTATGAAAATTTTCTTTTAGTAAACATTTCCTATCGGTCACATAATTATATCTAAAGGCATATTTTATGTCCTCTTTTAATTCTATGTTTTTGCAGTTATACCTGAACATGTATTCGCATACATACATACACACTCTTCCAAAACGTTATACACGTTTGATGTTAATGTCCATGTTCCGTTACTCGTAACTGCTGTATGCATTTACTTGTATATATATAGATATGCTTTTAATAGTGTACGTTTGATTGTGTGTGTGTGTTTGAATATGAAAAATTCTCATATGCTTGTATTTAATGTTAATACCACCTAAAGGCATAGACATATTGGGTAAGAGAATCTAGTAAATTAAAAAACATAATGCATATGTATGAATGTATGTATGGGATGTGTACGTGTATGTAGAAAAACAAAAACAAATTTTTACCTTTAAGCCTAATAAGTGGATAATGTTAACATATGAATACTAACTATACTATACACGAGATTTTCAATATAAAACAATAAAACTTTACTATTTTTTTAATGCGAAGGTCGAATGAATAAATTCAATTTCTAGATTTCAATGCAAAATTTTCCATAATGAATTTATAATGATTGTGATTTAATCATGAGATATTATTTTCAATTGAGTTAAATGGAAAATTGCTAAAATATTCTATAATTCATATATTCACCCTCGTAGATGTTGTTAGAAAATTTCTAGGTATTGATTTGAATCCATTTTGTGTACATTATAATTTTTGTTGTTTTAATGAATGCATTTCTCATGTTTTGCTTAGATTTAGCTGAAGGTCTATTATGTTAATAAAACTACAAACAAAATTTATAATAATTTTCTTGTTTGTATTAATTTATATATGTTTCATAATACATATACATATGTACATAAATTCAATTTTAATAAATTTTCTAATACTTGTTTTTATATAAAAATATTAAACCAGCAAAAAGTTTTAAAAATATTTAAACGAAAACAATTTTGAATTATAGTTTATTTAAGAAATAATAAAATATATATTTGGAATTGTCTTATTGTTCGTATGTAACCTGAATGAAAGTTTGTTTTCCGCATGTCATATAAATGGATTTCGGAATTACTCTCTGACTCTCTCTGTCTGTATGGCTGGTTGTCCATATAAACGTATTGATCACACTACAGGTCGCCTATTCAATGAAATCTTGCTGAAATTTGGGAAATATCATTATTTTGGGCCAATTGCAAAATCTGTTGAAATTGGTCATGTTCGATTTTCTAAATGCGATTCTAAGTTTATAACACAGGTATGAATTTATTTTTTATAAAAATCTGACACATATAAATTCTGTTTTAGTTTAAATCCAATTAGATCGCTTCAAAATGTCTATAGCTTCCATACAGACCCACATCCGAGAATCACTTTAAAGTGCATACAACTAAAAGACTTTTATATTGATCAAATACTTGTACAATCAGAAAACATTGCACCAAATTTTGAAAAGATCGTTCTGTAAAATCATTAAATAAAATTCTACGAGGGTTCTACTTTTTTCTTTGACTCTTTAATATTTAATATATTTTCATCAAATATGTGGAACATACATGCGAAGTCTCCAATATTGTAAGTATGGAGCTTCCGCCATTTAACTAAAAAATTTAAAAAAATTGTAAATAGAAAAAATAGTGAATTTTTAACCAGAAATGTTTTACTAAAATCCATAAAAAATGTGTTTTTTTACTCTCCACCATTGGAGAAGGGGTATATGAATTTTGTCATTCCATGTGTAACTGTAAAATGGAATCATCTTACCCTCATAATATACATATTTATACTCTTGCATCAAATCAAAATATGACCCGACTTAGTCGTGTCCATCTGCTTATCCGTCCCTCTGACTATCTGTCCATCTGCCTATCCACGGACGGATAGGCAGATGGATTTAGTCATGTTCATCTGCTTATCCGTCCCTCTGACTATCTGTCTGTTTTATTGACAGAGCTCAATGTAATTTGGCCTCAGTTTTTATTATTATCCTGATAGAAGAATTGGTTCAATATATAAAAAGCTATAGACCCTGTTCCTATCTTATTTAGTGAGTGTGTTTGTACGTACACTGTCTATACACGAAACAATGTCTTTACTTCCAAGCATTTCTGGTGGAGGCATTCTGAAGATTCGAAGAACTGAATATAGGATTCTTACTTGTTTTAATTTATAATTAAAACTAGCAGACCCCGTATACTTCGTTTTGCCAAAGAAAAATGTTGTTTTGCGTGGGCCATACCCCTCCTTATCTGTCTTATGTTTAATCCTGGAAAAAAAATCGCTTGAGAAAGTTGTTACCACCAAATTTGGAAACTCTCGATAGATATTCGATAATCAATATTTGCTTTGTATGGACGATACCTCTCCCCACGGTCTTATTCATTCGACATATTCTCCAGTAAAACAGTTATCGAGAACAAATTTGAGAACTCTCACTATTATAATTCTTTAGATATTCGATAATAAATATTTGCTTTGTATGGGGGTATTAATATCTCTGGAACTATAGAGAATTATAGAGACAATTTTGGAGGTTCCACCCTGCGTTCCTTGCGTAAGGACTTATGGTCCTCCAAATTAGTTTGAATGTGAAATTTCATTAAAAACGTTCTGTAGTTTCATAATTACTGAATTCTTAAAAAAGCGTTTTGGAAACGCTTTGTGATGTGAATACTGCATTTGGATTTAAATTTATTTCATTACAAGCATTACTAATAAGCATTATGAGTTTTAAGTTGGACCACTTTTAATCTAAACCGATCTTGTTTTTCTTGTTTTTTTTCTCTTGTTAGATAAACTTCTATAAATTTTGCTGGGTTATATTTGCTACAAATACAATTTAAAAAAAGAAATCCCAACAAAGCAAATAATTTTTCATATCAAAACATAAATATTTTGCAGATTATAAATGTCTCTAGTTTTACTTTTAATATTTATGATTATAAATTCTAAATCTTGTATTTGTAGTTAATTATGAAATTTTATTTACCAACAAAATTTCATATCTACAAAATGACAAAATTTTGTTAAAGTTTTATGGTTTTAATATTTTTTTTGGAATTATGATGGATTCTTATTGTTGTATTTTAGGTTTTAAAGAAACGTATTTACATTTTTATATATAAAAATCAATTTGTGTTTGTTTGTTTGTTTATTTGTTTGGGACTTATAGACAGCTAAACTACTGGAACGATTTTAATGAAATTTTCATATACCCGAACGTAATATAGGCTATAAAAATTTTTTTTAGGACCAGGGGAAGAGATACCCCCATACAAAACAAATATTGATTATCGAATATCTAAAGATCTAAAACAGCGAAAGTTTTCAAATTTGGTCCTAATGACTTTTTCAAGCATTTTTTTACGAGCAAAATATGAGACGAATAGGAGCAAGGGAAGAGGTTGCTCTCATACAAATATTGATAATCGAATATTAAATTTTTGATTTCGGTTCCAACCACTTTATCAAAGAACTGTTTACTCCATACAAAGAAAACGTTGATAATCGAATATCTCATTTTAAATTTGGTCCCATTAAATTTTTCATGTAACAATTTCACTGGACAGAATGAAAGGCGGATAGGATCATGGGAGAAGGTAAATATCAAATATCTAAAGTACTATAACACATCCCAATTACTTCCCCAAGTTATTGATACTGGACAAATCGTAGGACGGTAATTGATTATCGAATATCTAAAGAACTTTACAAGCGATAGTTCTGAAATTTGATCTAAAGCACTTTCTCTCTTTATTTGACAAATGTAGCAGGGATAAGACCACGGGGAGCGGTATCCCCTTACACAAATAAAATGACTACTATAGCGATAATTTTAGAATTTGGTACTAATATATTTTTTATACACGTTGTGATTTATAAGATTTCGTTCGAGATCTACGACTAAGAAGAATGTTTGTGCAATAAAGCAAACTGGGTAAAAGCTTGTATGAAATAAAATACAAATGATAGTGAATTTGTAACAATAAATTACAAATGAAAATTGTAATTTCAAAATAAATATAACAATGCAAATCAAAGAGATACATACGTATCACAGTGTGTTCAAATCGACTTTTTGGAAATAATTCGGTAGAGATATTTTAATGAAATTTCACATAAACAGAGATGAGTTGATTTGGAGGAATGCTTTATGGTCAGGTCATAGCCAATGACATTCTAAAATTAATTAACTCGGGTATGTTGCTTTATAAATTCGCCCAATAATATTTATGAATTGAGAGAAAAGAAATGTTGTATATTGTTAGTCCTTATAAATTCTTCTATAAAAATATGCTCACATGTTTGGATTATCTCTTACAGTTTCGGAGATATTCAAGTTGAAATTAAATTTTAACCCATTTTAGCCGATATCTAACACAAGAGTTTTTAAAAAACTATTTAAAGAAAGTTTTATCGAATTGGAATTTTGGGTATTTGGGAATGAAAAAATGGAAATCCTTTTCTAAAGCTACTTTAGAAACAAACTTTGTTAATGTTGTATCTAATTTTCATAAAAAATATCTAAGTTGTATACGTGATCTCTTACAGTTTCGTAGATATTCAAATCGAAATAAAATTTTAACACATTTTTAGCTCTGTTTATTTCTAGTTTTTTTTTTTTTTTTTTTTTTTTTTTTATAGCCGACTTCTAAAATTTCTTAAAAATATATGCCAGATTCCTTATATACTTCTAAAAAATATTAGTGCAATTGCTGCATAAATATATGCTTCCTTTAAAAAGTTATATTAATCTAAAATTGAAAATTATAAAAATTATATTTTTACAAAAAGGTGGCAACATTTATTCACTTATTAAATCATTATTTTGTTCAGCCTTTTATAATACTTTTATTATTTTGTAACAAAAAATCTTAAAAATTAGTGCAAAATAAATGAGCCAATGGGGCAGAGACATGCACATAAGGCTTATCCACTTGGTCAATTTTGAAAAAAAAAAAAAATAAATTTTTTTTTGTAAAGTTTTCAGATCGCAAAGCTGGAATCATTTTTTAATTATCCTTAATATATAGATACATATATAAGGTAAACACATAAAATGAAGTGAAATAAATAAAATTTTTCAACATGACATATACGGATCTTTTTAATTCCCCTAATTGTATATATCGTTTTGAAATTTCCAATAAATATTATTATTTGTTATAATTTTATTAAAATTTTTTATTTTTCAATAATAAATAAATCGAAATTTTAAGTTTTTGATAAATTTTTAATATCAAATGACGTTGTATACCAGGCGTATACGAAAAATCCACACTAAACTAAACTTTCTATAGTAAAATTTAACTTTTTCCATAAATTTTTACGACAACAGGATTTACAGCCAAAATATGAATTACCTCAGCTCTGACTATGTACAATTTGATAAAGATATCTCTAACGGTTGAGAAGTTACATATTAATTCTAAAAAATCGATTTGGACACACTGTGCGCATATTTATGTGTACAAACATATATACAATCAGAATTGGGTATTTATGGGCAGAATCGTAAATTTAATTTGATTTGTGTTTGCACAAATAAATAATACATTTAAAATACGAAGGATATTTAAAAGGATTTATTTTTTGGAAAATTAAAGATGTGCAGGAACTTTATTCAAAATATCCAGGGCGGCAAATAACTGTTCCTTTTCAAATAAAAATCTTTTTGGTGTAAAAAAAATCTATTGAAGAAGTATTTCCCACATCCCAAATTCTCTCCAATTACATAATCTTATAAAGTCATAATGTTTACAACTTCATGACTTAATTGAAATTTTCAAAAAATTTAATTTCATTCACTTTCAAAAGGCTTTTAAGGTTTGACCTCTTAAATTTAATTATATTTCGTGAATTATTAAAATTTGTTCTATATAAAGTGTATTTATATATAATTCATCTAAACAATTTACCATTAACACACATACATATACTAATACCAATTTTCTTTTAAAAATTAATTGCCAGAAGTTTGCATTAATTATAATTTGTTATATTACACTCGTATCTTCTCCTTGAGGCAGATTAATTAAATTAAATATTTTGTTTTATATTATTTATGAAAACTAACTAAAATCTGTTGCAAATTCGTAATAATGAAAAATAATTATTACAGATATTAAATAATTTTAAATAAATATGAATTTATGGACAAATTGAAAAAGTCCCGGAAAACATTTCTAAATGAGAACAATTAGAAACAATAACAAGTAAGAATGATATATTCGGGCTATGTCGTACCTTCAAAACTCTCTACAATAAATACGTTATATTTCATACATGCAGTTTACGTACATTGACACTTACATATACACTCACAAACACATACAATATATGAACGATCTGCTTGAAATTTTGTATGTGGACTTGGACTGACACAGGAATTATTTTTATCATATGTAATTAAACAAGTAAGAATGCTATATTCGGCTATGCCGAATCTTAAATACCCTCCACCACAAATTCGTGTAAAGTTAATACGTTAGGTTCCATAGACACACATATACTCACAAATGTATATAACACAGAAATACTTAATCAGTCATAAAATTAGTTACAATTTAAGCTATAAAATTTTTCTATTAACTGCCTTTTTTCTACCAATTTTCATTGTGAGCAGACAAAGAGATTGACGAAAATCGATTGAGATTTTGACTTGATGCAAGAATATATACATTATGGGGTCTGAAATAATTCATTCTTAGCGTTACACACAGAATGACAAAGTTAATATTCTCTCTCTACCACTTGTACTGTGGAGCATATAAAACAAAAAATATGCTTGTTATAAGCTCAAAACTATTTTCCGGGAAGGGGTCTTATATGTAGCTCCCATATAAGACCCCTTCCCGAAGTTTGGACCAAGATTGTTCATATTTATAATATACTTTGTTTATAGTTAGAAAAATCATTGTGCTAAATTTTAATGGAATTGATCTTTATTTAAATGTTTTATAAACTCTAATCCGTTTTCCGGAAAATCCCGTTATAAGGGAGCTATAGGAAAATTTGGACCGATACAGGGCAAATTAATATAATATCTTCAGAACAGTTAGCAAAATAATTGTGTCGACTTTCAGTAGAATTGGTCTTTATTTACTCGGGAAGGGGCGTTATAATGGAGCTATATCATAATATGGACCCACAATACAATAGAATTGGTTCAAATCTAAAAGTATTATAAGCTGTAAATCATATTCCGGGAAGGGCCTTATATGGGAGCTATATCAAAATATGGACCCATTTTAATAAAGTTTACAACATATATTTAAAAAAGCTAGAAAATTAGTTGTGCCAAATTTCAATAGAATTGGTTCAAATTTAAGAGTTTTATAAGCTATAAATCATATTCCGGAAGGGGCCTTATATGGGAGCCATATCAAAATACGGACCCATATGAATAAAATTTATAGTATATATTTAAAATAATTAAGAGATTTAATTGTGCCAAATTTCAAAAGAATTGGTTCAAATTAAAGAGTTTTTATGAGCTATAAATCACATTCCGGGAGAGGGGCCTTATATGGGAGCTATATCAAAATACGGACCTCATGTGAATAAAATTTCATAGTATATTATTTAAAATAGTTAAACAATTAATTTGTGCCAAATTTCAATTGAATTGGTTGCAAATTTAAGAGTTTTATGAGCTATAAATCAAATTCCGGAAGGGGCCTTATATGGGAGCTATATCAAAATATGGATCCATATTAATAAAATTTCACAATATATATTTAAAATAGTTGAAACAATTAATTTGTGCCACATTTCAAAAGAATTAGTTCAAATTTAAAAGTTTATAAGCTATAAATCATATTCCGGGAAAGTCCTTATATGGGAGCTATATCAAATATGGACCCATCTGAATAAATTATAAGATATATTTAAAATAGTTAAAAAAATAATTGTGCCAAATTTCAAAGGAATTGGTTCAAATTTAAGAGTTTTATGAGCTATAAATCACATCCGGGAAGGGCCTTATATGTGGGAGCCATATCAAAATACGGACCCATATGAATAAAATTTATAGGATATATTTAAAATAATTAAGAGATTAATTGTGCCAAATTTCAAAAAGAATTGGTTCAAATTAAAGAGTTTTATGAGCTATAAATCACATTCCGGGAAGGGGCCTTATATGGAGCTATATCAAAAATACGGACCCATGTGAATAAAATTCTTATAGTAATATATTTAAATAATTAAAGATTAATTGTGCCAAATTTCAAAAGAATTGGTTCAAATTAAAAGAGTTTTATAGAGCTATAAATCAATTCCGGGAAGGGGCCTTATATGGGAGCCTATATCAAAATATGGATCCATATTAAATAAAATTCACAATATATATTAAAATAGATTGAAACAATAATTGTGCCACAATTTCAAAAGAATTAGTTCAAATTTAAAAGTTTTATAAGCTATAAATCATATTCCGGGAAGTCCTTAATGGGAGCTATATCAAAATATGGACCCATCTTAATATAATTTATAACATATATTTTAAAATAGCTAGGAAATTAGTTGTGCCAAATTTCAAAAGAATTGGTTCAAATTAAAGAGTTTTATGAGCTATAAATCACATTCCGGGAAGGGGCCTTATATGGGAGCTATATCAAAATACGGACCCATGTGAATAAAATTTATAGTATATATTTAAAATAGTTAAGCAATTATTTGTGCCAAATTTCAATAGAATTGGTTGCAATTTAAGAGTTTTATGAGCTATAAATCATATTCCGGGAAATGGCGTTATATGGGAGCTATATCAAAATATGGACCAATGTTAATAAAATTTATAACATATATTAAGAATGGTTTAAAAATTTTGTTTGTGACAAATTTCAGTAAATTATCTTAAAAATTGCGGTCCATATGACACAAGAGTTTGGGGTGTATCAAAATTTTTGCATATTATAGCCTATAACTTTTTTCCGGTTAATCAGATTTTGATAATTTTGGCACGATGATGAAGCACGTGTAATTGTATGCTAAAATTAATTTTTTGTTTAAGTCCAATTACATTTTTAGAAGAAATTAGAAGAGTTCATTTTTGAAATTTTGAGGTTGTTTCAGATATCGGTCTATAACTTCCTTGCTTATAAACCGATATAGCTGGTTTTAAATAGCAAACTGCTTAGGACAATAACAAACAATGTGGCCAAGTTTTATTGAATTCGGTCAATTATTCTAGGCGTGAGAATGTTTCCAACAGACAGACAGACGGACAGACGGACAGACGGACATAGCTAAATCGACTCAGTTTTTGATTTGATGCAATAATATATATACATTGTTGGGTCTGAGATGATTCCTTCTTGGCGTTACATACAGAATGACAAACTTAATATACCCTCACCACTTGTGGTGGTGGAGGGTATAAAAATGCCAAATACATAATCCGACAAACAATAAAAAACTGTTGGCACAATAATGTATATCAAAATAATAATAACACGTAAGAATGCTATATTTGGCTATGCGAATCTTCAATACCCTCCGCACAAATTCGTGTAAAGTTAATACGTTACGTCACAAATGTATATAGTATATAGGCACAGAAATATTTAATTAGTCATAAAATTAGTTGCAATTTTGGCTATAACTTTTTTCAACTGAACTGCCTTTTTTCTATCAAATTTCATTGAGCTCTGTTAATTTTTGTGGATGTGAGCAGACAAAGAGATTGACGAAATCGGCCTGAGATTTTGATTTGATGCAAAATATATACATTATGGGGGCCTGAAGTAATTCATTCTTAGCGTTACACCACTGAACGACAAAGTTAATATCCTCTCTCTGCCACTTGTATTGTGGAGCGTATAAAAACAAAAAATATGCTTGTTATAAGCTCAAAATGTTTTCCGGGACAAATTTGGACCATGATTGTTCATATTTATAAAATACTTTTATTAAAGTTAGACAAATGATTGTGCTAAATTTTAATTGAATTGATCTTTATTTAAATGTTTTATAAACTCAAATCCGTTTACCGGGAAATCCCGTTATAAGGGAGCTATAGGAACATTTGGACCGATGTAGGGCAAATTAATATAATCTCTTCAGAACAGTTAGCAAAATAGTTGTGCGAATTTCAATAGAATTGGTCTTTATTACTCGTTTTATAAGCTGAAAACTGTAAGGGGGCTTATATGGGGCTGCATCAAAATATGGACCGAGATTGTTCTAATTAAAAATATACATTAAATAAGTTTAAAAATGCATTGTACCGAGTTCCAATGGAATTAGTCTTTATTTGATTGTTAATAACCTCAAACCGGTTTTTCCGGGAAGGGGATTTATATCGGTGCTATATCAAAAATAGACCCATGTTAATACAATTTATAACATTTATTTAAAATAGTTAAAAAATTTATTGTCACAAATTTCAAAAGAATTGGTTCAAATTTAAGAGTTTTATAAGCTATAAATTATATTCCAAGAGGGGCCTTATATGGGAGCTGGGTCAATTGATGATAACAGAACAATATGACTTCTTTGGATTTTATTATGTATCAAAACAAGTATATGTGACAAATTTCAGTAAATTATCTTAAAAATTGTGGCCCATATGACCAGAAAGAGTTTGGGGTGGTCAAAATGTTGCATATTTAAGCCTATAACTTTCTCCTATTAATCAGATTTGATAATTAAATTTAATTAATTAATTTTTGTTTAATATTCAATTACATTTTTAGAAGAAATTATAGTTTTATTTTCGAATTTTTGAGGTTGTTCAGATATCGGTCTATAACTTCCTTGCTTATAAACCGATATAGCTGGTTTTAAATAAGAAAAATGCTTAGGACAATAACAAACAATGTGGGCAAGTTTTATTGAATTCGGACAATTATGTAGGCGTGAGAATGTTTCCAACAGACAGACAGACGGACAGATGAACATAGCTAAATCGACTCAGTTTTTGATTTGATGCAATAATATATATAACATGTTGGGTCTGAGATGATTCCTTCTTGGCGTTGCACACGGAATGACAAACTAATATACCCTCGCCACTTGTGGTGGTGGAGGATATAATAAAATCCTTGTCCGTACATAGAGAGAAACATCTATTTTCCTTTAAATTGGTCTAAACATTATATTGCAGGAATATTTAAAATAAATTATAAAAAGAAAAGAATTATGTTAATAGCATTTAACAACAATGAAGTTTACGAATAAAAATTCACAAAACAACTTTGGTTTATTAACTTACATATTCGGTTGAAAAATACAAAATTATTTTACATAAATTAAAAGATGATAAAAATAAGTTTTGTTAGAAGCACGTTATGTGTATGTTTAGAAATATATTTTAAATGTAAAGAAAATGTATATGTGTTAAAATATTTTTGTTTTATGTAAAATGTTTGCGATTGGCAAAAAAATATATTTTTTTACGTCTAAAGTAAAAAGTAGGATAGCATCACTGGATGCACTATTTTGTTGCTCTAATTCACCTTAGACATAACCACTGTGGTAGTAGTAAGACCTGGAAAGATTACAATGTTTGTGGACAGTCGTAAAATAAATTCCGTGACTATTGAAGATGCATACCCAATACCTAATATTAAAAAAAGTGTTAAAATAAAAGATATTTAACAATTTTTTATTTAGTTTTTATCCAATATTTTTTATTTTATTAAAAAAAGTGATCTTTTATTTTAAAGTGTTTTGTTGTTTTTTTATCCCTTTTTATTTATTCTCTGTTAACTCCGCTGTTAACATAAAAAAGCTTTAAAGTTTACACTCTTATTTTTAAAGAAAATAGTATAAAGAAGAATTTATAAAATAATATTTACTCGTTTAATATTGTTTCTAGTAGATAGTGTGCTTTTTAATAAAATAAAACAAAAACAATATAACTCTGTTTGTTTGTTGGTTGATTTTTTATTGTTCTTTCTTATTACACATATACACTAGAGCGGTATAATTTGAATAAACGAATAAACCGGTTACTCTTAATATTTTATTAATAAAGTGCATGCTATTGATTTTAAATAAACCTATACTCTTTTGTAAATAAATTGTGCACTTTTTAATAAATATTGTTTTTACCCAAATATAAAATAAATTTAAAGAAATTATTATAAAATTAACCCGAAAGAGTTTAACCGCACTTATTAATACCTGAACTAGTGTATTATACCTTTTTAACTGCGAAAGTGATTTTATGATTAAATGTTTGTTGTTTAAAATAAATTTTAACCCAAATTTGTCACGTTTTTTGGTGATTAACCCCCGTATTTTGAGAAAATTGTTCCGAGTTAGTGAACAAAATATAAAATCGCTTTCGCTAAAATTACATTTATTGAGTTTTTGATTTTTTACTCTATTTTTTTTTAATTTTTACTCTTTATTGCGAAATATTTATTATTTTTTCAATTTGTTGGGAAATTACAATTATTTGCCCTATTTTTTTAAATTTATTTCGCGAATCGTGATAAATTCCGACATTCCTTATTTGAGATAAAGAAAGTTTAGCCCTTTTTTTCAGATTTTTTTCATTTTTTTTACACATTACCATTTACTTTTACCCAAATTAAACAATATAAATTGAGATCAAATATGGATCTATCGCTTTGATTCGTAATACTGATTCGTAATCGTGAAAAGGAACTTAACCGTTATGGGAAGCAGTTTGGTCAACATATAACATTTTGTTGATTAAGGCTGAACAAAAGAAGAGTTCCCAGAATTTAGAAGTAAAGTCCCGGTACATGGGCTCTTATAGTACTTATACTAGAGGTTTATCGATAATTACGGCCCATATGGACGCTCAAAATCAGTTGCTAGTGAATTTACCCCCTTGTTGATACTCCTGTTTTTTTATGGTGACTATAAGAGCTGGCCCTCTTTTCGAGATATGTTCTCTGCGTTGTATGGCAATAACCCCAGATTAACCGCAGTTCAAAAACTTTATTATTTACTCCCAAAAAAACCGCTAAGGATGTCAAACTGTCCCGTTCACTAACGGTGGCTATGCAATTGCATGGAAAAAGTTAGTTGATGCATACGAGAATAAAGGGGCACTAATTAATGAACAGCTTCGGACTCTTTTAGTATTAAACCCTTAACTCAGGAAAATGGTCCGAGTATAAAAGTTCACAACGAACTATAAATGATTGTATTACGAATCTTTCACTACTATAAGTGACCCCCGAAGTATTTTATCACGTCATGTTAGTTTATATTTGCGCAACAAAATTACCCCAAAACACTCTGAGTCTTTGGGAACAGTCAAAGAAACTTTGTACCACAACTCCTAAATGGAAGGATATGGATGCCTTCATTTCAAGACCTTGAATCTATTTTGGACATACGGCAGTCTCAAAAAGTTCAAACCCCGAAACAAAAATTTTAGCTCTACGAAACTCCCTAAAAACTCCAATCTTAATGTCTTAAAAAAATCAAATGATTTAAGAAATGTACAAAGTTTTGGAACGAAAACAGTTTCAGCCCCTACAGTTTGTCGTTGTTTTTTGTGTCAAGGATCACATCCCCTTAGACTTTGAGTCAGAGTGTTGATGAGAGGTTGTCGACGGTGAAAAGACTTAGGTGTTGTTCTAATTGTCTGGCGACTTCTCACGAATACAAAAACTGTAAGAGTATTCATGTTTGTTCTCTTTGTAAACAAAGACATCACTATTTTTTATATAGAGATTTGAGGCCACAGGGACAGGTTCCCAGTGTAGCATCACCCCAGCTCCCTACAGCTTCGAATTCTGCTAATACCTAGCAGCCCATTCCGAGTAATTACCCAGCAAACACTCAAAACCCTATTAATTTTAACCCTTCAACATCCACAGGTGCTCATATACCCATACTTACTCAACACATCTGAACACAAACCCCCATTCTACAGTCCTTTTAGGATCGACTCTGTGCATAGTCCACATAAGTGATATCAGATGTGTTACCCGAGCGCTAGTTGACCCCGGTTCGCAAGGTACCTTTATTTCAAAGAGTTTACAAAGGAAACTTGCAATTCCTACATTTCAGTGCCAACAACTAACGTTACTGGCATGATGGATTGCTTTGCTGGAAAATCGTCAACCATGTGCATTTTAACTGTCGGATCCCCGATCGACCCCAATTTTAGGTTGAAAATTACTGTATATGTTGTTGAAAAAATCACCGGTCGGTTGCCCTCATGTTCTCTGAAAGATATTGTAACCTCAAATTTCCCCGATATTACCATGACCGACGTCATGTGTACCCGTATGGATTTACTTTTCGGAGGAAATGTACATCCAAAAATTTTAACTACGGATGAAAAAAAAACATCCAAATGGCAACCTGATCGCCCAAAGAACAGCATTCGGCTGGATAGTAACTGGAGCCCCTACACTCTGTTGCAAACTTTTGCACCCAAATGGAATTAAATAATCAACTCACTAGGTTCTGGGAACTTGAAGAAGTTCCACAAGACACCCATTTTTCAGAAACTGAAAAGTATTGCGAAGAGCTTTACCGATCCACCACATATCGAAACCCCGTTGGTCGTTATGTTGTTTCACTACCCTTCAAATCGGAATTTCTTAACGAATTTACTTTAGGAGATTCTTAAAGAACCCCGAGTTAAAATCACATTATGATAGTGTGATTGAAGAATATTTTGAAATGGGGCATATAAGAGGAGTTGAACCCCCAAGTGAAAATTCGACCACTTATTATTTACCCCATCACGCCGTATTTAAACCCGATAGCGTCACAACTAAACTCAGAGTAGTATTTAACGAATCCAACCCTTCATCAAACGGCGTCAGTTTGAATAATATTTTATACCCCGATCCAGTATTACAAGCAGACCTTACGGTCTTAATTCTGAAATGGTGACTTTTCAAGTATCTTTTCAATGCGGACATTGAGAAGATGTATCGCTAGATATTGATTCATCCCGATCAAACAAAATTCCAAAGAATATTGTATCGAGAAAACTCTGAAGTAGAAGTAAAGGATTATAAGTTAAATACGGTCACGTCCGGAGTGAACCGTGCACCGTTCGAAACCTTTTACAATTGGCGAACGATTGTGAAACCCGGAGTCCTGCGGCGTCTGAAATTTTGAAAAGCCAGATGTATGTCGATGATGTACTAGCTGGCTCTCATGAGCTAACGTAATGAACTCACCCATGTTCTTGATTCAGCTTTCATTTTGAGTTTCATTTTGAGAAAATGGTCAGCTAATCATAAACGTCTCCTAGAAGATTTACCCCGTGAGAATCTGCTTGATGCAAATTTCTTAAAACTTTTAGACGCCAGCAATACGAAAACTTTAGGCTTACGATGGAATGCAAATAGTGATAGTTTCTATTTTAGATTAGTTTCGTAGCCTAGAAGAAATACAATAACGAAACGAGCAGTCTTGTCCGAAATTGCTAAGCTTTTCGATCCAGCCGGTTGGCTATCCCCAAAGTTATTGTAGCAAAAATTATCATGCAGCAAATTTGGAAAGACAAGACTGATTGGGATGAGAACTTGAAATCCTTAACTCTTATTCAGTGGCAATCTTTTTTTTCAATATTGAGAAAATTAACATTCCAAGATGGTTCAATTTTCTCCCCGAGTCTGATTTTTAACTTCATGCCTTTTGTGATGCTTAAGAAAAGGCATATACCCAGGCAATATCACTACCTACCTACTTGCATCTAAGAAGAAAGTAGCGAAAGTAGAACTTTGTGGAGCAGCTTTGATGGCAAAAGTAGTAGAATCAAAATGTAGTCAGTTAAATCTAGACAAGAGAAAGATTTATTTTTGGACTGATTCTACTATTGTTTTAACTTGGCTAAAAAACCCTCATGCCATTGGCCCACTTTCGTCAAAAACAGAGTTGCATTAATATTAAAGAAGGTCGGTAATAAAAATTGGAATCATGTAGACTCCAAATATAACCCTGCAGACCTTGCAAGTCGCGGAGCTTTAGCCCGTGACTTGGTTGATAATTTTTTGTGGTGGCACGGACCTTCGTGCTAGAGAAACCGAAAGCATATTGGCCCCTGCAAGCTGTTACCGACCATCAACATTTGGAAGTTCAATCGTTTTCTATTCAGACAAAACCCGTTTATGACATACTTGAGCGCTTTTCGGATTTACGCCGAGCAATACGAATAATTTAGTATTGGTTCAGGTGTTCTACATATTTGAAAACTCGAAAATGTTTATATAACACCTTAGATTTATCCCAAAATGAAATGAAATTTATTCGTGACCGATTAGTGCTCGTATATTAACAGAACTATATCCAAGAATACCACATTCTCTCTAAGGTAAACCCTTACCTTCGAGGAGTAATATACTCACTTTGAATCAATTTATCGAATCAAATGGTTTTGTAAGGATCAATGGCCGATTAGCCAGAATTTTGCCTTATTCAGCAAGTTTCATCCGATTATACGTGGAATATGTCCACAAATGTTCTGCCCATGGCGGACATTCCCTAATGCTTAGATTGATTCGTAGCGAGTTCTGGCTCCCAAAATTAAAGAACTTAATTCGTACATTTATCCATAATTGTAAGAAATGTACTATATACCGGAAAGAGTCCGGTCAGCAAATAATGGCTGCATTACCCCCTGAGCGATCGTCTTTTTCCAGACCATTTACCCATACAGGTTTGGACTTTGCAGGTCCGTTTGATATTGAAACCTACATTGGCACATTAAAGGCTATGTCCTTGTATTCGTGTGCTTTGCAACAAAGGCAATTCACTTAGAGGCAACCGGCGATATATCGACGGAAACATTTCTTGCAGCATTCTCTCGATTTTTCTCTAGACGAGGCTGGCCTTTACATTTGTACTCAGACAACAGAACAGTTTTTGTAGGTGCGGCTAACATTTTGGAAACCGACCGCAAAGAAATTTTGACTCAATTAGGAAGAAAGTTTTGGTACGAAATAGTTTCCAACCCATTGAATGGCATTTTATACCCCCTGGTGCCTCTCATATAAGCGGCTTATGGGAATCAGGCGTAAAGAGTGTTAAAACTCATTTACGTAAAATTTCTGGAGTTCAGAAATTTACATTGAGGAATTGAAGCATGCCTAAATTCAAGACCCTTAACTGCTATGAGTGAAGATCCGAATGATTTAGTTCCCTTAACCCCAGGTCATTTTCTAATAGGAGCACCTCTTCTTTCACCGCCTGAACCCGATCACTCCGATCTTCCTTTGAGTGTAGCTAACAGATGGCAAAAACTCAGAGTGCTCCATCATCAATTTGCCAAACGATGGAAAGAGGAATACATCAAAGAACTTCATCGTAGGGTGAAATAGAAATATCCGGAACGGGATTTTCATGTAGGGGATTTAGTTGTTGTCCGTCGAGATAATTTACCTCCCAACGTGTGGCGTTTAGGTAGAATAGAGAAGACCAACTTAGGACAGGACGCTAAAGTCCGCTCAGCGGACGTGAGAATAGTTTTAGGCTTCACTATAGGGAAGCCTGTTCTCTTACCTAAAGAAAAAAACTAATTCTTTTTTTCTCTCTTTTTTCATATTTTTACCCCTTTTTCATAGGAAAATGTAGTCTGTGTCGCGCCGCTTGGAAGTACACCGCACACCTGTTGAAGCTCCATCAGGATCCGACAAGACCCCCGTGACGAGAGCCTGAGGGACTATCGGTTGTGTAAAAGCGAGCACGCTTTGAGAAAATGTCCGAAATTTCGAAAAATGTCTGTGGGGTAGCGGTGGGAAACGTAAAGAAATACCGTTATTGCTTCAATTGCCTTGCTCATTCTCACATGAAGGACAAATGATCTTCACGTGAAAGGTGCAGCGAGTTCATGTAGGAGCACCACACGTTCCTCCACAGGCACAAAAAGGCAGCAAAACGTGGTAACACTACCAATGACAGTCCTAGGGCTCCCAACACATCCTCCAACAAACGGAGGAAAAACAAGAAGCGGCGCGCCAGCAACAACAACACCAACCCTAACAACAACAACAACCAACAACACCATCACTGCTGTCACCATCAGCAACATTAACAACCACAGAAACAGTTATATCCTCAGCCTCAGGGACGGTACTCGCAAAACCCGGCAACAACAATAATTAATGTGGGACAGTCCCATTGATAAAATGTATTATTATTATTATTATTATTATTATTATTATTATTATTATTATTATTATTATTATTATTATTATTATTTTATTCTTTTTATTATTATTGATAAAAAAAAATTGCTTTTCTTTTTTAAAATGTACCCTTTTTCTTTTATTTATTTACTCATTTAAACTCAGTTTTCAGGTGTTATTTTTACCCGCTTTATCCTTAGCCTTCCTTGTTGCAGTATTGCAAGGCGGAATGTTTATGCGCACAGTGTAAACAGCTTCTAATTACTGTTCAGTAGCAGTTCTATGATTTTTAATATTATTTGACTTTTTATTTTATCCTTTTCTCTTGTTATACATACATTTTTTGTAACACTTACGCTTGCAAACCCCAGGTGTACGGTACGTACTAATTTGGAATAACAAAATAAAACCGCCAAAATTATATTTTTTAAGAAAAAAAATATTAAAACCCCCTTTTCTTTTTTTATATTTTCGAGAAAAATATTTCAAGAAAACAACCACATTAAGACCACCTATGGGAGATACTGTTGACCTTATTCGATCAAGAATATAAACTTTGCAGAAATTAAATATTTTGGCCGACTTAGATATTCATACTAAAAGACAGGACGGATTTATTCCTTTGCGAGATGAGATACGAAATTTTGTATGTAAAGCATTCGACAAAAATAAACGAATTTACAATTTAAGATCAAAAACTAAAAATTTTACAGTGAAACACGAAGTTATTAGAAGGAATTTTACTCAAAAATCTAATATTAATAACTTCAGTTTTAAATTGTCACCTGTTGGTATAAAGTCAACCGTTTTGCGAAAAGATGGGTTCTTAGAATTTACCATTCAAAAGACATTTGGGCATGAATTACGTAATTATTTTATTGACCTTTCCTGGTTCTGTGCATCTATATATACATCGAAGCAGTACCAGTTTTGTAAGGTCTAGACATTTGGGCATGAATTACGTAATTATTTTATTGACCTTTCCTGGTTCTGTGCATCTATATATACATCGAAGCAGTACTAGTTTTGTGAGGTCTAGTTGATTTAGTTTGAAATACGCAAGGCTGTAAAGTCTTAGGGGGAGGGCAACTCAACGGGATATATACATATAGTCCCGAAACAACGCATCCTCGTATTTTGCTTTGAAAACTGATATGCTATAGGTAAAATGTCGGTCTGCGTCTTATAGGTTTTCCTTAATTTTTATGTAAATTTGTTTGTTGTTCATATTCAGACACGGCTCTTCTTTTGTGCAAGGCCTTATTTAAAAAAGAAGAACGGCACAATCGAAGTGCTAAAGACTTCGAGTGGGACGACATATCTCTTCCGTTACTTGTTTGCCTTTTGACTGCTTTAAAATTATTGTATTGTTCTTTTTTAAGTACAATGGTGTAAACAACAAAAATTTGAAGTTTAACGCCGCCAAAAAAAACCTTATTTTAAAAAATAATAAACCTCCTTTTACGAATGCGTAAATGACACTAACATCAAATTCCATTTCTAATGGTGTAAACAACAAATTTGAAGTTTAACGCCGCCAAAAAAACCTTATTTTAAAAAATAATAAACCTCCTTTTACGAATGCGTAAATGACACTAACATCAAATTCCATTTCTAATTTTAATAGCAAAATACAAAATCGTAAGTATATATATACTTTTGTACTTATATAAAATTATATAAAATTTAAACCTATACTTATATAAAATTTAAACCTAGATCATCAACTACCTGGACGTCCGAAATTATTTTCCCGAAACTCTTTATTATGCTATTTTTGTCCAATTAAAGGTAATGTCGAATTTAAGGTAGTTATTTATATTTTTAAGATTTGTATTTTGCTATTAAAAGTTGAAATGGGGATATGAAGCTTGTAGCGAAAGCTGACTGATATATTTTATATAAAAACTGTTAGCTACCTTTGTACCGTCTGTGCTCAGGGAAAATGGCGGTGGTTTTCTTGTTTTCCAATATAATATAGTAGACGTTACAATCAATTTAGAGATTTATGTAGTTTTCAAGTAATATCGAAACAAACAAAAATTTAGTAAAACTAATAAAACAAAAAATATATTTTATTTTTTTTTTGTCAACAAAGTAATTTATTTGGAATCGAATTACTGCATAGTGGTACATAATCGGTAATAAATTATAGTTATTCCTTTACATTTGAAAATACCAACAAGTTTTTGTTTTCCAGATTTGGTTACTGTTTTTATCATTGCTTTGGGAAACAACAAAATAATAATTATGGATTAAAAGCCAGATAATTCAAAGCCATTCAAACTAAATCAACTAGACCTCACAAAACTGGTACTGCTTTGATGTATATACAGATGCACAGAACCATGAAAGGTCAATAAAATAATTACGTAATTCATGTCCAAATGTCTTTTGAATGGTAAATTCTAAAAATCCATCTTTTCGCAAAACGGTTGACTTTATACCAACAGGTGACAATCTAAAACTGAAGTTATCAATATTAGATTTTTGAGTAAAATTCCTTCTAATAACTTCGTGTTTCACTGTAAAATTTTTAGTTTTCTGATCTTAAATTGTAAATTCGTTTATTTTTGTCGAATGCTTTACATACTAAATTTCGTATCTCATCTCGCAAAGGAGTAAATCCGTCCTGTCTTTTAGTATGAATATCTAAGTCGGCCAAAATATTTAATTTCTGCAAAGATTATTATCTTGACCATTTGTCATCACAGTATGTCCGAATACTATTTGGTAAGGAGTTTTTCCAATGGTTTGGTGGATAGTCTTTCTTAAAGAACAATTAATACTAGGAATATATCTTTCCCACTCCCTTCGATCTCTCCTAATGTAAGATCTCAGTGTCCCAGTTATGGAATGGTTTACCCGTTGACTAGCATTTGACTGCGGGCTATGCACTGCTATGAAAATATGTTGTGTATTTCTATGTTGTATATTTCTTTTTCCAAAAATTGTACTATTAATTTAGAATTATATTTCTTCAAAACTTTCAAAAATGTAAATTTAGAAAAGTAATCCAGACCTACAAACATAACTATATTACCATCTTTCATCTTAGGAAAAAGCCCAATAAGGTCAAGAGTACCTCCCATAGGTGGTCTTAATATGGTTGTTTTCTTGAAATATTTTTCTCGAAAATATAAAAAGAAAAGGGGGTTCTAATAATTTTTTCTTAAAAAATTTTGGGGGTTTTATTTTGTTATTCCAAATTAGTACGTACCGTACACCTGGGGTTTCCAGAGTAAGTGTTACAAAAAATTTATGTATAACAAGAGAAAAAGGATAAAAAAGTCAAATAATATTAAAAAACATAGAACTGCTACTGAACAGTAATTAACAACTGTTTACACTGTGCGCATAAACATCCCGCCCCTTGCAATACTGCAACAAGGAAAGCTAAGGATAAATCGGGTAAAAATAACACCTGAAAACAGAATTTAGATGAGTAAATAAATAAAAGAAAAAGGGTACATTTTAAAAAAGAAAAGCAATTCATTTTTAACAATAATAATAAAAAGAATAATAAAATAAAAAAATAAGAATAAGAATAATAAATAATAATAATAATAATAATAATAATAATAATAATAATAATAATACATTTTAATAATGGGACTGTCCCACATTAATTATTGTTGTTGCCGGGTTTTGCGAGTACCGTCCCTGAGGCTGAGGATATAACTGTTTTTGTGGTTGTTAATGTTGCTGATGGTGACAGCAGTGATGGTGTTGTTGGTTGTTGTTGTTGGTTGTTGTTGTTGTGAGGGTTGGTGTTGTTGTTGCTGGCGCGCCGCTTCTTGTTTTTCCTCCGTTTGTTGGAGGATGTGTTGGGAGCCCTAGGACTGTCATTGGTAGTGTTACCACGTTTTGCTGCCTTTTTGTGCCTGTGGAGGAACGTGTGGTGCTCCTACATGAACTCGCTGCACCTTTCACGTGAAGATCATTTGTCCTTCATGTGAGAATGAGCAAGGCAATTGAAGCAATAACGGTATTTCTTTACGTTTCCCACCGCTACCCCACAGACATTTTTCGAAATTTCGGACATTTTCTCAAAGCGTGCTCGCTTTTACACAACCGATAGTCCCTCAGGCTCTCGTCACGGGGGTCTTGTCGGATCCTGATGGAGCCTCAACAGGTGTGCGGTGTACTTCCAAGCGGCGCGACACAGACTACATTTTCCTATGAAAAAGGGGTAAAAATATGAAAAAAAGAGAGAAAAAAAGAATTAGTTTTTTTCTTTAGGTAAGAGAACAGGCTTCCCTATAGTGAAGCCTAAAACTATTCTCACGTCCGCTGAGCGGACTTTAGCGTCCTGTCCTAAGTTGGTCTTCTCTATTCTACCTAAACGCCACACGTTGGGAGGTAAATTATCTCGACGGACAACAACTAAATCCCCTACATGAAAATCCCGTTCCGGATATTTCTATTTCACCCTACGATGAAGTTATTTGATGTATTCCTCTTTCCATCGTTTGGCAAATTGATGATGGAGCACTCTGAGTTTTTGCCATCTGTTAGCTACACTCAAAGGAAGATCGGAGTGATCGGGTTCAGGCGGTGAAAGAAGAGGTGCTCCTATTAGAAAATGACCTGGGGTTAAGGGAACTAAATCATTCGGATCTTCACTCATAGCAGTTAAGGGTCTTGAATTTAGGCATGCTTCAATTCCTCAATGTAAATTTCTGAACTCCAGAAATTTTACGTAAATGAGTTTTAACACTCTTTACGCCTGATTCCCATAAGCCGCTTATATGAGAGGCACCAGGGGGTATAAAATGCCATTCAATGGGTTGGAAACTATTTCGTACCAAAACTTTCTTCCTAATTGAGTCAAAATTTCTTTGCGGTCGGTTTCCAAAATGTTAGCCGCACCTACAAAAACTGTTCTGTTGTCTGAGTACAAATGTAAAGGCCAGCCTCGTCTAGAGAAAAATCGAGAGAATGCTGCAAGAAATGTTTCCGTCGATATATCGCCGGTTGCCTCTAAGTGAATTGCCTTTGTTGCAAAGCACACGAATACAAGGACATAGCCTTTAATGTGCCAATGTAGGTTTCAATATCAAACGGACCTGCAAAGTCCAAACCTGTATGGGTAAATGGTCTGGAAAAAGACGATCGCTCAGGGGGTAATGCAGCCATTATTTGCTGACCGGACTCTTTCCGGTATATAGTACATTTCTTACAATTATGGATAAATGTACGAATTAAGTTCTTTAATTTTGGGAGCCAGAACTCGCTACGAATCAATCTAAGCATTAGGGAATGTCCGCCATGGGCAGAACATTTGTGGACATATTCCACGTATAATCGGATGAAACGTGCTGAATAAGGCAAAATTCTGGCTAATCGGCCATTGATCCTTACAAAACCATTTGATTCGATAAATTGATTCAAAGTGAGTATATTACTTCTCGAAGGTAAGGGTTTACCTTAGAGAGAATGTGGTATTCTTGGATATAGTTCTGTTAATATACGAGCACTAATCGGTCACGAATAAATTTCATTTCATTTTGGGATAAATATATAAACATTTCGAGTTTTCAAATATGTAGAACACCTGAACCAATACTAAATTATTCGTATTGCTCGGCGTAAATCCCAAAAGCGCTCAAGTATGTCATAAACGGGTTTTGTCTGAATAGAAAACGATTGAACTTCCAAATGTTGATGGTCGGTAACAGCTTGCAGGGGCCAATATGCTTTCGGTTTCTCTAGCCACGAAGGTCCGTGCCACCAAGTCACGGGCTAAAGCTCCGCGACTTGCAAGGTCTGCAGGGTTATATTTGGAGTCTACATGATTCCAATTTTCATTACCGACCTTCTTTAATATTAATGCAACTCTGTTTTTGACGAAAGTGGGCCAATGGCATGAGGGTTTTTTTAGCCAAGTTAAAACAATAGTAGAATCAGTCCAAAAATAAATCTTTCTCTTGTCTAGATTTAACTGACTACATTTTGATTCTACTACTTTTGCCATCAAAGCTGCTCCACAAAGTTCTACTTTCGCTACTTTCTTCTTAGATGCAAGTAGGTGGGTAGTGATATTGCCTGGGTATATGCCTTTTCTTAAGCATCACAAAAGGCATGAAGTTAAAAATCAGACTCGGGGAGAAAATTGAACCATCTTGGAATGTTAATTTTCTCAATATTGAAAAAAAAGATTGCCACTGAATAAGAGTTAAGGATTTCAAGTTCTCATCCCAATCAGTCTTGTCTTTCCAAATTTGCTGCATGATAATTTTTGCTACAATAACTTTGGGGATAGCCAACCGGCTGGATCGAAAAGCTTAGCAATTTCGGACAAGACTGCTCGTTTCGTTATTGTATTTCTTCTAGGCTACGAAACTAATCTAAAATAGAAACTATCACTATTTGCATTCCATCGTAAGCCTAAAGTTTTCGTATTGCTGGCGTCTAAAAGTTTTAAGAAATTTGCATCAAGCAGATTCTCACGGGGTAAATCTTCTAGGAGACGTTTATGATTAGCTGACCATTTTCTCAAAATGAAACTCAAAATGAATGCTGAATCAAGAACATGGGTGAGTTCATTACGTTAGCTCATGAGAGCCAGCTAGTACATCATCGACATACATCTGGCTTTTTCAAAATTTCAGACGCCGCAGGACTCCGGGTTTCACAATCGTTCGCCAATTGTAAAAGGTTTCGAACGGTGCACAGTTCACTCCGAACGTGACCGTATTTAACTCATAATCCTTTACTTCTACTTCAGAGTTTTCTCGATACAATATTCTTTGGAATTTTGTTTGATCGGGATGAATCAATATCTGGCGATACATCTTCTCAATGTCCGCATTGAAAAGATACTTGAAAAGTCACCATTTCAGAATTAAGACCGTAAGGTCTGCTTGTAATACTGGATCGGGGTATAAAATATTATTCAAACTGACGCCGTTTGATGAAGGGTTGGATTCGTTAAATACTACTCTGAGTTTAGTTGTGACGCTATCGGGTTTAAATACGGCGTGATGGGGTAAATAATAAGTGGTCGAATTTTCACTTGGGGGTTCAACTCCTCTTATATGCCCCATTTCAAAATATTCTCCAATCACACTATCATAATGTGATTTTAACTCGGGGTTCTTTAAGAATCTCCTAAAGTAAATTCGTTAAGAAATTCCGATTTGAAGGGTAGTGAAACAACATAACGACCAACGGGGTTTCGATATGTGGTGGATCGGTAAAGCTCTTCGCAATACTTTTCAGTTTCTGAAAAATGGGTGTCTTGTGGAACTTCTTCAAGTTCCCAGAACCTAGTGAGTTGATTATTTAATTCCATTTGGGTGCAAAAGTTTGCAACAGAGTGTAGGGGCTCCAGTTACTATCCAGCCGAATGCTGTTCTTTGGGCGATCAGGTTGCCATTTGGATGTTTTTTTTCATCCGTAGTTAAAATTTTTGGATGTACATTTCCTCCGAAAAGTAAATCCATACGGGTACACATGACGTCGGTCATGGTAATATCGGGGAAATTTGAGGTTACAATATCTTTCAGAGAACATGAGGGCAACCGACCGGTGATTTTTTCAACAACATATACAGTAATTTTCAACCTAAAATTGGGGTCGATCGGGGATCCGACAGTTAAAATGCACATGGTTGACGATTTTCCAGCAAAGCAATCCATCATGCCAGTAACGTTAGTTGTTGGCACTGAAAATGTAGGAATTGCAAGTTTCCTTTGTAACCTCTTTGAAATAAAGGTACCTTGCGAACCGGGGTCAACTAGCGCTCGGGTAACACATCTGATATCACTTATGTGGACTATGCACAGAGTCGACTGTAGAATTGGGGTTTGTGTACAGATTTGTTGAGTAAGTATGGGTACTATGAGCACCTGAAATGGGCTGCTGGGTATTAGCAGAATTCGAAGCTGTAGGAAGCTGGGGTGATGCTACACTGGGAACCAGTCCTTGTGGCCTCAAATCTCTATATAACAAATAGTGATGTCTTTGTTTACAAAGAGAACAAACATGAATACTCTTACTGTTTTTGTATTCGTGAGAAGTCGCCAGACAGTTAGAACAACACCTAAATCTTTTCACCGTCGACAACCTCACATCAACACTCTGACTGAAAAAAGATGGACAAAGTCTAACGGGATGTGATCCTTGACACAAAAAACAACGACAAACTGTTGGAGCTGAAACTGTTTACGTTGCAAAACTTTGTACATTTCTTGAATCGTTTGATTTTTTTAAGACATTAAAATTGGAGTTTTTAGGGAGTTTGGTAGCGCTAAAATTTTTGTTCGGGGTTTGAACTTTTTGAGACTGCCGTATGTCCAAAATAGATTCATGGGTCTTGAATTGTGCAGTCAAGAAGGCATCCATATCCTCCCATTTAAGACTTGTGGTACAAAGTTTCTTTGACTGTTCCCAAAGACTCAGTGTGTTTTCGGGTAATTTTGTTGCGCAAATATAAACTAACATGACGTGAAAAAATACTTCGGGGGTCACTTCTAGTAGTGAAAGATTCGTAATACAATCATTTATAGTTCGTTGTGAACTTTTTGTACTCGGACCATTTTCCTGAGTTAAGGGTTTAATACTCAAAAGAGTCCGAAGCTGTTCATTAATTATTGCCACTTCTTCTCGTATGTATCAACTAACTTTTTCCATGCAATTGCATAGCCAACGTTAGTTAACGGGACAGTTTGTATGACATCCTTAGCGGATTTTTGGAGTAAATAATAAAGTTTCTGAACTGCGGTTAATCTGGGATTATTGCCATACAACGCAGAGAACATATCTCGAAAAGAGGGCCAGCTCTTATACTCACCATAAAAAACAGGAGTATCACAAGAGGGTAAATTCACTAGCAACTGATTTTGAGCGGTGCATATGGGCCGTAATTATCGATAAACCTCTGGTATAAGTACTATAAGAGCCCATGTACCGGGACTTTACTTCTATAATCTGGGAACTCTTCTTTTGTTCAGCCTTAATCAACAAAATTTTATATGTTGACCGAACTGCTTCCCATAAACGGTTAAGTTCCTTTTCACGGCTAACTAATGAACCCATTCTGTGTTCAGAAGCGGGTATAATAGCTATATAAGCCTCAAATTCTCTTAAACGATCAGTATTACGAATCAAAGCCGATAGATCCGTAATGTGTAAAAAAAATGAAAAAATCTGAAAAAAAGGGCTAAACTTGCTTTAACTCAAATAAGGAATCTCGGAATTTATCACGATTCGCGAAATAAATTTAAAAAAGGGCAAATAATTGTAATTTCCCAACAAAGTTAAAAAGTAATAAATATTTCGCAAATAAAAAGTAAAAATTAAAAAAAATAGAGTAAAAAATCAAAAAATTCAATAAATATAATTTTAGCGAAAGCGATTTATATTTTGTTCACTAACTCGGAACAATTTTCTCAAAATACGGGGGTTAATCACCGAAAAACGTGACAAATTTGGGTTAAAATTTATTTTTTTACAACAAACAATTTAATCATAAAATCACTTTCGCAGTTAAAAAGGTATAATACACTAGTTCAGGTATTAAATAAGTGCGGTTAAACTCTTTCGGGTTAATTGTAATAATAATTTTCTTAAAATTTATTTTATATTTGGGTAAAAACAATATTTATTAAAAAGTGCACAATTTATTTACAAAAGAGTTTAATATTTATTTAAAAATCAAATAACATGCGCTTTATTAAATAAAATATTAGGAGTAACCGGTTTATTCGTTTATTCAAAATTATACCGCACTAGTGTATATGTGTAATAAGAAAGAACAAGAAAAAATCAACCAACAAACAAACAGAGTTATATTGTTTTTGTTTTTATTTTTATTAAAAAACACACTAGCTACTAGAAACAATATTAAACGAGTAAATATTATTTTATAAATTCTCCTTTATGATATTTTCTTTCAAAATAAGAGTGTAAACTTTAAAGCATTTTTATATTAACAGCGGAGTTAACAGAGAATAAATAAAAAGGGATAAAAAAACAACAAACACTTTAAAATAAAAGATCACTTATTTTAATAAAATAAAAAAATATTGGATAAAAATTAAATAAAAAAGGTTAAATATCTTTTATTTTAACACTTTTTTTAAGAGATAAAAAATGGGAGAAAAATTAGTACTCGCGAATAAAAATAAAAAACACTTTAGAGTAAAAGAAAGCACTATTTTTCTTTTTGTGTTTTGCCGACGGCACTTTGTGTTTTTAGCACTTTGTTTGTTGGTGGTTTTTCACTTTTTTTATTATGCTTTTTCACTATCACTTTTTAAAATTCAAACAACTTGCCTTTTAATTAAGTGTTTGGGAAATGGGGGTGATTTAAATAAAAAATCCAATGGGATAGGGATCATGGAGTTTGGGAAAGGGGTATCCACGGGAATCAAACTGGAAATAAAATATTTTCTTAAAAAATATTTCAAGAACGGGGGTTTAATCAATATTCGGCTCGAAGGACCAAAAATGTTTTCTTGAAATATTTTTCTCGAAAATATAAAAGAATAAAAGGGGGTTTTAATAATTTTTTCTTAAAAAATATAATTTTGGGTGTTTTATTTTGTTATTCCAAATCAGTACGTACCGTACACCTGAGGTTTACAAGAGTAAGTGTTACAAAAAATTTATGTATAACAAGAGAAAAATGATAAAATAAAATGTCAAATAATATTAAAAAACATAGAACTACTACTGAACAGTAATTAGCAGCTGTTTACATTGTGCGCATTAAAAGTGGTGGTTGGTGTTTTTGATGCTTTACATGTTTTGAATGTAGTCACGTACGTTCGCCACTATTCTTGGCCGATAAAAATATCTTCTTATCCGCTCCAAAATCTTTACTATTCCACAATTTGAGGACTTTGGAACACCATGAGCTCTAAAGGTTCTAACAGTTTCCAATAGTTCGATTCATATGCCTGTCATGTATATCCGTCAATGACTTTAAAATCCGGTACATCTGCGGTTATAGAATTTCTAAAATTTTTATAATCTTCACTTTGAAATGAATCCGTGTTTAACTCCATAGAAGGTAAACGTTCTAATTCTACATCATCTACATTATGTTCACGAAGGTGATAAAACATCTGGAGGTATATTGCCTTTACCTTTACGATGCTCAATTTTAAAATTGAAATCCTGTAATTTTTAAGACTACCTTGCTAATCTTCAGTCAAATCTCTTTGGTTCATAAGCCATTTAGACCATTATGATCCGTTATTACCTTGAATTCTTGTCCTTCTATCTACGATCTAAATCCCTTAACAGCCATTGCTACAGCTAAGTACTGAAGTTCAGATAAAGTATAATTACGCTGATCTTTATTTAGCTTATGCGACATATTCCTGTGCTAAAACTAAACCAATACCACAAGTGCTAGCGTCACTTTGCAAAATGAAAATTTTTGAATATGCCGGATGGATGAGTAATGGTGCTGTCACTAGATTTATTTTAATTCGTTAAAGTCTTTTTGTTCTATGTCGCTCCAAAGAAATGTTTTCTTTTTACTCAAATGTTCAGTTAGTGAAAATGTCAATGTTGAATAATCTTAAATGAATCTTCTATACCAGCTAATGGTGCTGTCATTAGATTTTTTTAATTCGTTAAAGTCTTTTTGCCCTATGTCGCTCCAAAGAAATGTCTTCTTTTTACTCAAAAGTTCAGTTAGTGAAAATGTCAATGTTGAATATTCTTGAATGAATTTTCTATACCAGCTTGTCATTCCAAGGAAACGTCTTAATTGTCTCACTTACTTGGGTTGTGGAAAGTTATTGATTGCTTTTATCTTCTCTTTATCTGCCTGTAGAAAAGCATTCCAACTATATATCCCAAGTATTTAACCTAACTAAATGTAAAACTGCTTTTACATTGATAGTTTAACCAGTCATTCCTAATCTTTGTGCCACCTCAGGAAGATGTTTAAAATGTTCGTGAAAGTCTTTAAACACAACGAGTAAGTCGTCCAAATACACAAACACATTAGATTTTAAACGGAATGACAATGTGTTTCGAGAATTCCTCCAGTTTTATCTGGCAAAAGGTATCTTTTAAATCTATTTTCAATAACATAGTGTAGGAAGTCTAGATATAATTCCGTCAATATTAGGTATTGGGTATGCATCTTTAATAGTCACGGAATTTAATTTTCGACTGTCCACGAACATTGTAATCTTTTCAGGTCTTACTACCACCACAGTTGGTTATGACTAAGGTGAATTAGGGCAACAAAGTAGTGCATCCAGTGACGCTATCCAAATTTTACTTTAAACGTAAAAATAATATTTTTTTGCCAATCGCAGGCACTGTTAAATTGTAATATAAAACAAATATATTTTAACACATATACATTTTCTTTACATTTAAAATATATATTTTTAAACATACACATAACGTGTTATCCACAAACTTAAATTTTCTAACATATTTCAATTTTATGTAAAAAAATTTTGCATATGTTTCAACCGAATATGTAAGTTAATAACATAAAGTTTTTTATAAATTATTTTAAATATTTCTGCATTATAATGTTTAGACCAATTCAAAAGGAAAATAGATGTTTCTCTCTATGTACGGAGAAGGATTTTATTTTTTATTAGAATTTGAGGCATGAGTCCTCTCATTCATTTTTAGAGATTCATATTTTGTGAATATTTTTTGGCATTCCATGCATTCAAGATTTTGAGCCGTATTTAGAATTTTTTTATTGTTGTAAATTTGGTCACTAATTTTTATGTAATTTTAGTTTCAGCATGTTTTCACTTATTTTAGTATATAATTGTAGTTTAAAATTTTAAATATTTTAAAACAACTTAACGTATGAAAAATCAAAAGTATTATTTTTTTAAATTAGTGCTTTAATAATATGTAAGTATATAACTGCGTTCATCAATTTTAATTTGTTTTTTTTCTAAGGATTTTTAAAATATTAAGTTCGAATTACATTTGACTATATTGGAAATTATGTAGTATGTTACAATTTTTATTTTGCTAGTTAAGTAAAAAAAACTTTGTTTAGCATTTTAAATATTACAGGCATTATTTTTAAATTTCAAGATTATTTCTTATTCCAACGGCTTAATTATATCTATATAATTATAATTAAATTAATATAACAATGGAGTCTTCAAAGCTTAGCCGTGAATTCTGTATTTACCACAAAGTGGAACAAGAGGAGGCACTTTTTGAAGGAGCACAACTTCCACACAAAAAAGCACGGGATTTTTCAAAAAATCAAAACATTCCGGATAAATTTTTAAAACGTATGGAAGAACATGAAGACGTTTTTCAGACTTGATGCCCGATGAATTCCAAAAAATATGGAAGAAGATGAAGACCTTCTTCGAGACTTGATGTATTAAAAAATAAAAAAAAAATTCATAAATGAATAAATAAAAAACTACTTTTATATACTGTTCCATAAAAAAATCTATTTATTTATAAAATTTTAGCTATAATTAAGTTGTAAGTTTTATGTAGTTTTAATTTCAGCATTTTTTCACTTATTTTTTAATATATAATTGTAGTTTAAAATTTTAAATATTTTAAAACAACTTAACGTATAAAAAATCAAAAATATTAGGATTTTAAATTAGTGTTTTAATAATATGTAAGTATATAACTTCGTTCATCAATTTTAATTTGTTTTTTTCTAAGAATTTTTAAAATATTAAGTTCGAATTTCATTTGACTATATTGGAAATTATGTAATATGTTACAATTTTTATATTGTTAGTTAAGTAGAAAAAACTTTGCATTTTAAATATTCCAGGATTTTTTTTTTAAATTTAAAGATTAATTCTTATTCTAAAGGCTTAATAATATCTATATAATTATAATTAAATTTAACAATGAAGGCATTAAAGCTTAGCTGTGAATTCTGTATCGAGTTAAGTTTTACCACAAAGTGGAACAAGAAGAGGCACTTTTTAAAGATGCACAATTTCCACAAAAAGAAAGCACGGGATTTTTCAAAAAACAAAACATTCCGAATAAATTTTTAAAACTTATGGAAAAACATGAAGACATTTTTCAAGACTTGGTGCCCGATGAATTCCAAAGAATTATGGAAGAAGATGAAGACCTTCTACGAGACTTGATGTGTTAAATAATAAAATAAAAAAATTCATAAATGAATAAATTAAAACCTACTTTTATATACTGTTGCATAAAAAACCAATTTTTTATAATATTTTAGCTATAATTAAGTTGAAATATTTCAAGCCTATTGCGAGATTGTCGACCTTTGTAAATAATAATCAAGTTTTTATTATTTATTTGTGTTAAATAGGAATACCTATTATTCAAAAACCTCACAAATCTTTGCGAAAGAAAAAAACATATGTTGTTATCCAAATATGCTATTATTTTTTATCCCATTATTTATAATATTTTAGCTATAATTAAGTTGAAATATTTTAAGCCTATTGCGAGATTGTCGACCTTTGTAAATAATAATCAAGTTTTTATTATTTATTTGTGTTAAATAGGGATCCTTATTATTCAAAAACCTCACAAATCTTTGCGAAAGAAAAAAAATCTGAAAATAGAAATATAAAATAAATGAAATCATTAATGATTTTGCCAATATGGATAACTTACCAATTTGTAGACTATACTTTTAAGTAATTCTCAGATTAGTGACAACAAAAATTTTTTCACGTTCGATTTAATATAATTTTCTTTTAAACTCTTTTATCTTTCCGTAATATTTAGAAACTACTCCCTTATCAATTTATTATTAATAAAAATATCTATTATTTATGAGCTTTTATATCTAAATTTTAAGCCATACATTGATGGAAAATATGTTCTCTTATTAATTTGTTAATTGGAATATTCAAAATTCATCATGACCATCCTCAACAATATAAAAATGTATTCTTATTAACGGTAAAAACCACATTTAAGGTCTTTTATCAAAAAATGCAACAATAATCATACACATATAGCAAAAATATATATCAAATGCAAAATCATTACTTTTTATTTTTTTCATTAAAATTAAAAATTGTGTTCCACGTGTATGCATATTTTTAATTTTTTATATTTATATATATGTAATTATATATAAAACATCCCATACAAAATTTAAAAAATAAATAAATTTAAAGCAAGGAAATTTATTAAGTAAATTTCCTCCCATACAAAATTGGAAAAACAAATTTCCTTCTATACAAAATTGGAAAAAGCAATTTGCTCCAATACAAAATTGGAAAAAATCAATTTGCTCCCATACAAAATTAAAAAATTTAATTCCTGCCAAACAACTTCACTTCCTTTGAGACTTCCTTAAGTTTACTGTATTTCGAAAATTTATTTGAAAGATGCCTTTTGGCAAGTTAAATTAGAAGAGAATTCGAGAACTTAGATAGCTTTAACAGTTCCAAACCATCCTTTTTATCAAATTACAAGGATTCCATTTGGACTGTGTAACGCACTGCAATCGTTGTGCAGTCTTATGGACATTGTAATTCCGTGTAAGTTAAAATTATATGATTTTGTATACTTGTTTTGTATACTTAGAAAAAAAGAACAATAAAATTAAAAAACAAACAAAAACAATAAAAGCAAAAGTGACGCAAAAGTGAGGAAAAACAAAAGGAAAAAGCATATAATGAGAGTATATTACATTATAGTGGAGTAATACTTGCAAAACAACAGCAAATGAGACAATGAGAGGAAATGATATCATAAACGGTTAGCAGAAGACGATGAGAGAGGAGATGAGAGAACGTAGGATGAAAATAACTGGACACATACAAATCCACATATATATATATATATATATATATATATATATATATATATATATATATATATATATATATATATATATATATATATATATATATATATATATATATATATATAAGCTAACCTCACTATGTTTTTATACCCTACATCACCAAGGTGGTCGAGGTATTATGCGTTATATATATATATATATATATATATATATATATATATATATATATATATATATATATATACATATATATATATATATATATATATATATATATATATATATATATATATATATATATATATATATATATATATATATATATATATATATATATATATATATATATATATATATATATAAGCTAACCTCACTATGTTTTTATACCCTACATCACCAAGGTGGTCGAGGTATTATGCGTTTGTCCTGAAGTCCTTATATACATTCATAGCATAAACATTTAATGTTTATAAAAAATTAATTTATAGAACGTTTATTTCTTCCCATTCTGAAGTTTCAAAACAATTATTTTTACCTTCATAGAAACTAACTAAACACTTAATATATACCAAATATAAATCTCGTATAGTATATAAATAACAATAAGGATATATAAAAAATTGAATGTCGATTACATAAGCCAAACGTTTTTCGAAATTTAATAGAAACTTGTTGGAATATTAAAATTTAAACAAAAACATCTTCAACTAAACGACCTTTCTTTTGTTTTGCTTCCCTGTAATTTTTCAAGCTTTATCCACAAGAAGAATAAAGAATTTGTTCATATTTTGGGTATTGACGAACCGATTCGAAAAGTTAAATATTCAAAATTAAAAAATTATAAATTCTTGTAAAATTATATAAGTACGTAAATATACAAGTATATTTGGTGCTTAGTAATCTAATAAATATGAATACTTAAATTACATATTTAGTTGAAATAATAATTGTAAAAATTTCTTTTAACATCTTCGTCACGATTACAATACAAAAAATTGAATAAAGAAATAATGTTATGTAATTAATTTGTGTATAGACTTAACCACTAGATCACAAATATTGAAAGATCAGAATATGTAAACTTTGTTGGTTCATGAAAAACGCATTTATTATACTCATTTGTGCATGATCAAAGAGTAATAAAGATATCCACCAGTGAATAATCGTAGTCGTGCACTAAGTAACATAAAAATTTCAATAAATTGGACGATAATATTGAATTCATTTAAAAATTTCAGACATGCCTATGAAATAATAAAATTGTAAAAAACAAAAAAAAAAAAAAAAATATATATATATATATATATATATATATATATATATATATATATATATATATATATATATATATATATATATATATATATATATATATATATATATATATATATATATATATATATATATATATATATATATATATATATATTTTTTTTTTTTTTACAATTTTATTATTTCATATTATAACAAACAAAAATATTTAACTACTTTTTCCCCGCTAATCTTTGGCTTGTTAGCAGGTTATAAAAATTTAATTAATATATTTTTTTTTAAATTGTAGTTAATTGAGAACTCATGGAAAAAAATTTATAAGCTTTTTCTTTTATATACATTTTTCTTATTGATTATGCTTATGGATAACTTATTTAATATTTTCGGTAATATGTCAGTTAAATTGTTTTTCCCGTATTCATTGTTGAAATGGTCAATTTTGTATCTTCGTTGTAATCTACGTCTGGTGTTGTAATTGTGATCTATTTCCACCAGAAAGTTTGTATTGTTGTCATTTGATATTGTTGTGAAGAATATACTGTTAATATTTAATATTTGCAACTCTTTTGCTATGTCTTCCGATCGGATATTGTTGAGAATATGTTTCCTAACGTTGCTTATATTTGTTTATGCAGTATTTGTTGATGTTGTGCTCGTTTCTCGATTATCGATCATAGAAATTTTTGTTGGGTATGTTGGGTTATTGCTTTCTATTCTGTCTATATATGTTATGTTGGTGTAGTTGTTCGGACTAATTGATAAATTAACATTTATGGGGTTGGACATTGCGTTTGTGTTTAAAATGAGATGTTTGAAGATATAATGGTGCTTGTTGAGTTATAGATATTTCTGGATCTATAGATAAGGTAGTTTTTCCAAAGTATTTTTAATATTTGATTTTAAGATTTCTGTAGAGATTTGCAATATGAAGCACTCACCCATACCGTTATTCCATGTCCATGAGTACGCTATATGCTGAGCAGTTACTTAGGTGATACATCATGTAAGCAGATTGTCGCAGTTTTTTTCTTACACTTTCTACGTGCGTCATCCACATAAAGTTGTTGTCGACATGAACTCCTAAGTATTTATAACACTGTACGAGTTCTATATTGGTTGTGCATCTTTCGATGTGGTGTTGTTGATGGACTTGATGAGGCAGGCATGCAGTGCTATGAAATATAATTTGTGTATGATAATCAGCCAGATGTCTTGGTTTAATGTGCATAATTTTGGTTTTTGTTGAATTTAATATTAAACCATTATCATAGCACCACTTCGCTGCAATGACTAACTGTTTTTGAATAATTTCTGTTGCAATACGAACATTTTTATTGGCAACAATAATTGCGGTATCATCTGCGTAGGCAAATGTTTCACTTTCCTTTAGGCATCCTATCAGGTTATTTGCATAGATAATATATAGAATTGGTCCTAACTTTATTCTTGAAGTACCCCATAATAGGATATTACTTTATAGCTGAGAACATTATCAACTTTAACCCTGTATGATCTCAATTCAAGGTAATTTTGGAACTAATATAGGGTATCTCCTCTAATTCCAATAGTGTATAGAGTTTGTATCAGCTTTGTATGTGATAAAGTATCAAACGTTTTGCAGAAGTCGATATATGTTAATAAACTATGATGATTGGTGCTTAAGCAAGAATTGATATGATGTGAAAAATGTCCCAGTAATTTGTTAATACTCTTGCCTTTTCGGAAACCAAACTGGCTTTTGTTTATAATTTTGTATTTTTCTAAGTAAGCTGTTAATCTTCTAACTAAAATTTTTTCTAAGATTTTCTATATAACGGCAATGGGTGCATAATTATTATAATCTATAGAGTTGCCACTTTTGTGAATAGGTCTTATGATGGAGGTTTTTAATAGATCTGGAACGAGAGATGTCTCTAGGCTACGGTTAATTAATTAAGCCAACACCGGCGTGAATATATTGGCATAATTTCTTAAATATTTTGGCCTAACATTGTCTATTCCTAACCTTTTCTTATATATTCAATGTCTTCAATGTTTTCATTTCATGTTTTTGTTAATTATTTTGTATTTGTCTAAGCAAGCTGTTAATCTTCTAACTAAAATTTCTTCTAAGGTTTTCTCTATAACGACTATGGGTGTATAATTATTATAATCTATAGAATTGCCACTTTTGTGTATAGGTCCTATAATGGAGGTTTTTAATAGACCTGGAACGAGAGATGTCTCTAGGCTACGGTTAATTAATTAAGCCAACACCGGCGTGAATATATTGGCATTATTTTTTAAATCTTTTGGCCTAATATTGTCTATTCCTGACCTTTTCTTATATTCAATATTGTCATGATATTAGATAATTCACGTTCATTTGTTGGTAGTAAATATATTGAATTTTGTTGTGTAGGTAATCGTATTGGCAATGTTGTAATATTACATTTATGAATTATTTTATTGACATTGCCATTAAAATTCTGAGGTATTTATAATATTGTATCTAGATTCATTTTTATAATTTTTCATTATAATATTATCAATATTATTAGATTTTTTTCCTATTATTTCGTTTATAGTTTGCCAGGTTGCCCGCATATCGCTTCTATTCAATAAACTTTTGCCGATATTAATTTTTTTTGCAAATAGTATTTTTGGTTTTGTTTAGTTGGTTTCTAAATTTTTATAGTTTAATTCATAATTTTTATTATTTGTATTGTTTAGCCACATTTCAAAAAGTTTATCTCACATATCACAAAATTTGATTAATTCTTTGCTGATCCATGGATGCCTAGAACGTTTTTAAAAGATTTTGTTGCTCTATAAGATTTAATATAAATTTCATTAAAATTTTCAACTATTTGGTTAAACATATTATTTACACTTTGATTTAGTTTTTATAACTCACTCCAATTTTCTTCTTGTATTTGTTTATTTATTAAAAAGTTATTTAGTTTTGGCCCCTTATTATTGTTGCTTGCCCAATCCATATTTTTTTCTTTTGTACAAAAAATTAAAGTGTAGTGATCTGATATGGTTGTTATTACATTAGCATGTGAAAGAGCATGTTCTCTGTTGTTTTTAATAAATAAATTAATGTACTTATATTCTTGTACTTATATTCTTATTTAAATCTTAACGTGTACTCTCGTTTATCATGCATTGCATACCATTTGGTAATAAATAATCCAGGTAAGTTGTTGTTGTTTCGTTAGTTTTCTTTATGTCTATATTCATGTCCCAACAATTATAATTTCCTGTTTTTTTATTTCTGTTATTATTGTTTCTAGTTCACTTATGAAATGATATACTTTTAGATGTGACGGGTGGTAAGCGGAGAGGATAGAGATGTTTTATTATTTATGCTTACATCAGTTTGTAATAATTCAAAAGATTTTGTATTCGAATAATTTTTTTGGTAAATAATATTCTCTTTTACAAAAACGGCTACACCGCCATCTTTTCCATCTATTTTCAAGAAAATTGAATTAAAACCTTTTATATTATACAAATTGGTTTCATTATTATTTATACTAGTTTCTACAAGAATTATGAGTTTAATATTATTTATAATTTTGTTTATGCTAACCGAAAAATATGCGAAATTTTGGCGTAGTGATCGTATGTTCAAAAAAACTGTTAGTATATCAGTTTGAAACATTCTCACGGCCGTATTTAATGAAATTTGGTCAGATTATTTCTTATTGTCCTAAGCTATTTAAACACAGCAATATCGGTCCAGAAGAACAGTGGTAAAAGAAAATTTAGGATTGGATTAAAGAAAAAGGCTATTTAAACATGGGAAAAATGTCGAGCTTTTTGGAAAACCTCATGTAAATGTATTTAATCAACAAAAGTTTTTTATAGTGGTTATTTTTTACTATCTTTTGATTTAACACCAGATCATAATAATAATTCCAATTGTGGAAATTTAATAAATCAAAGAAGAATGTTTTGGAAAACCAATTACGGAAGCAATTACATGTTTAGTATATTGTGAAATTGATAGTATAATAGAAATTGATATGCCTCGCACTATGATTTAAACGCTATGAACTCAATATATATTATAAATACTTTAAATTCAAATAATTATACAAAATATAAATTTAGAGGAGTTTTTGCCTTAAACACCTGATGTAAAACCTTCATTTTGTAATAGCCAACACTGACCCATCTTATAAACCTGGACAGCATTGAGTAGCTTTTTACTTTACAGAAAATAAACCTGCAAAGTTCTTTTGCTCTGCAGGTCAACATTCAATTGCACCGTTTATTTCATTCTTAAATAGAAATTCCAAAACATTTATCTACAATAAAATGAGGATCCAAAGTGAAACGTCAATGTTATATGGAGTATTTTTATTTACTTAAGATGTAAAAATTTTACCTTTTAATACTTTTAATTACTTAAATTTTGTACGACAATGATATGTTAGCATTAAGTTTATTTATATACTTCTATGTTTTATATTAAAAATAAATAATGAAAAATATATATAAAAATGTTATTTTGTTTTTAAATCAACTTTTTCTTCAGCCTTTAGTAAGACTTCTAGGAGAATATTATCAAAACCATCATACATTTCGAGGAATACTGGAATATATATAGGTGGTAATATTACAATTTCGCGTAATTTAATTTTTTCCTTTGATGAAGTAGGATTTTATATAATATTTATATTGTTGGCTCTATTCATTATTTTGAGGCTTAATATTTTGTGGTAGATAGTAAATAAATTACTAATTTATTTTTTTTTTAACTTCAAGTTAACGAAACCTTTATAATTTGATTCAAAGCACAAATAAAACAAAAATGTTACATTAAAATTCTTTATATTTAATTATATATTCTAAACGCTTAAACAATAAATAATATCTGTTTATTAAATTTTCTATTTTGTTTTGAAGTTGTCTATGTCTGCAACAACTGCAAGTATCAGGAACAACGGTTGCATTTTCATTTCACCATGAACAATTTTTAAAGTCTAATCCATATTTAGAGGAAACATATTTTTCCTTGTAATTTCAGTTTCATTTATAATTGTCAAATTGAAATTGAAACCATCAAAATCATATAAACATTTTTTAACTTTTATATATGACATCTTATTATATTTAATTAATATTCTAAAACTAATGATACTTATATACTAAGGGGAGTATTCTTATTTAAGAATTTCTTGGTATTTTACTATTTTCACAAATGAAAAATGGTTGGAATGGTTGATATACAAAACTCTCCTACTTCATCTTCTGCAGTAGAATTTTCATTGAGTATCTCTTCCAATTCCAAAACGTATATATATGATTTTCTCCATAAAATAAATTTTTCATTGTTAACTCTTTCGGTTACTTTATCTTCCAAACTGTTATATCGTTTAGGCAGATATAATATTCCCTCCTCAAACTCAATACATTTCCATATTATTTTTATGGCGAAACATAGTTAAAATCTTATATGGTTTTAATGATTCTTTGTTGCTATATATGGTCTTGTTTTTAATTTATTAAAAGCTGCAACAACATCAGCGTTTGCAAATTTATTTTACTCCATTTTTGTTCCTCCTTTAATAGTTTATTAATCGATTAAAATAATTTCTTTTCAGACATTTATATTTATTGTACTTTTCTTCTAAGAAAGAGAAATTTTAAATTCCTAAATTGAAAAAAATCTTAATAAGCTTTTATATATAAAAATTTTAAGTCATACATCTTTTTAATTTTATTCAAAATTAATCAAGACCATCCTCAGCAATATAAAAATGTATTCTTATTAACGGCAAAAACCTCATTCAAGGTCTCCCACCAAAACTGCAACAGTAATCATATACATCAAACAAAAAATATATATATGAAATGCAAAGTCATTTATTAAACTTGACCGTATATTACTTTTTTGCTTATTTTATCCGCTCGACTCATTTGCTGTAAGACTTTTTTTGAGTATTTTTTGAGTATGAAAAAAATGCACTATAAGTGAATTTTTAGTGATAGAATCACTAGAAGATACAAAATACAGGCAGCCAGAGAGACAGATATAGCTGAACCAACTCAGATTATTTATATTTTTGGATATATTTTTTTCTACTTGACCGATGTTAATAGTTTTTGAGGTACATTTTTCTTGATATAATGGCAAAATGATATTCTAATTTGTCGGTTTATAATTGACTATTTTACGAGAGAACTTCGGTTTTACTTAGAGATTGCATCAGATAATTTTGGAACGTGTATCTCGCTCCTTTTCAAAGATTTCCTGTAAATTCGTTTCAAATAAAATAATTTTCATGTTACGAATCTTTACACAATATGCTTTATAGCGCATATCAGTATCAATCTACGTTTTCACTCTGATATGATTCAAAAGAAAAGATACGGAAGGAATTACAGTAATGCTTCCAACACTCTCTGACACCAGTACCTCTATTCCGTACCGGCAGTTAATTTTGTATTTTCTAAATAGGAAATTATATTTATTCTTTTAACCGAATAAGTTTCAAAGCATTAAAAATAAATCTAAAAAAATTTAGAGATTTTAAAGTCAAAAGTTAGTCAGAAATTTGTAAATATGTCTGCATAAGATTCCATTTTTATATATATTTTATAATGGTGCTGTTTTTAAAGGACAATAAAATCCTCCTTACATTCAAATAACATACATTGATACATTATAAAATTGGAACGCAATCAGATGCATCGTAAGATGAAGTCTTGTGGTGCTTAAGCAATTGTCCTCCCTGACCACAAAAGAAATATAAAGTGATAAAACACAATAATTTCAGTCACTGAGGAGACAGTAAGCACATAAACATGTCCTTATTAGACGGAACATAGAACAAACAACAAATAGGTTACCACTTAGGACAAGCTATAATTAAAATGACTAATTGGGAGCTTTGTAAAGGAATAGCGATCTTCTATTTTACACTATTAGAAAAAGATCACCAAAAGTTGCTTATAGATGGAAAGTATGTTGTGGCATGAAAATGCCAATTTGATCATGCTTAATGTAATAATCAGATTTTTAACTAGAAACACTTTTCGACATACATAAATATATGAAAACACACTCAAAAATTATTTAGGTAAAATCAAAAGAAAAACACATTTGAAACAAATGAAATTTCTTTTAAGAAGCTTACTACTCACATTTTCATTTGAAACAAGTACATTTGCTACTAATTTTGAAATGTTGATTTTTTAACTAACAATTCCAATGCTTTGTTCATTTATATCAATCTAAAAGATTCTACTTACAAAATTCGATTTTTTTTAAATGTTCGAAATATAACTACATTAACAATATAAATTACTGTTTTTTTATTTACCCTCCCAAAAAAATTAAATGAATTTCATGTTATATATATGCGTATTTATGCTAAAAGCATCTTGACTTGTGGATTATTTGCTTCTTTTCTTTCTTATTTATCTGTTCACCAGAAATTGAAGCTTTGAATTCTGTAATAAAAGAAAAGTAAAAAAATGTTTTATACTGAGATTTTTTCATATATCTTACCAATTCCTTTGAATCAGCTATTATCTGCGACATATAACTGAAAAAAAACAATACTATTTATAATGTGCATTTAATACAATTTTTAATTATTACTTACCAATTCCTGCATTTTCCTTTGTTTTATAATTTGTTAAATAATTTATAAATTTTTTATTTCTTTAACAATATGTATACTATTGAAAAATTTTTTTAATTCTAAAAGATCCAGAAATTTATTGAAAATTTTAAATGTCACTGAAAACAGTTTTCTATGGTAGTTTGTTATTTTAAACAACATGCTTAAAAATTAAAAACTAAATTTATTCAGGAAACAACTATAATTTAATTTGTTTTTTCTTTGCTGAAAACTTTTCAAATAAATAAAAATAAACTACAAACAGTTAATGTAAAATTTTTTGAGTGTATTAATGCATACATACATACATACATACATACATACATACATACATACATTCATACATACATACTATTTATTGCTGAGCTCACATAACTGCCATTGAATTCGATTCGTAATGTCAGCATTGCTGGGATATATATAACTGAACAAGGAGTTGATGTTTTCATTCATAAATTATAAAAAGTATGTGTTGAGAATATAACGCATTTTTTATTTAAAAATAATTTTATTTTAAATATTGACGTTTTAATTTTTCTATCGATATTCTTCATTAAAAGTCACAATGAAAAAACTATTTCCGGAAAGAGATTTTATATGGGAGCTACCGCAAAATTTGGACCAAGTTTGTTCATAAAATCATTGAGCTAAATTTTAATGGAATTGATCTTTATTTATAAACTCAAACCGGTTTCTCGGGAAATCCCATTAAAAAGGGAGCTATAGGAAAATATGGACCGATATAGGGCAAATTAATATAATATCTTCAGAACAGTTAGCAAAAAAATTGTTTCGAATTTCAGAATTAGTTTTTATTTACTCCTTGTATAAGCTGAAAACTGTTTTCGGTGAGAGGCATGATATGGGAGCTACATTCAAATATAGTCACAAAATTCATTGTACTGAGTTTCAATGGCATTGGTCCCAATTTGATTGTTTTATAAGCTCAAACCCGTTTTACGGGAAGGGGCGTTATATGGGAGCTATATCAAAATATGGACCCATGTTAATAAAATTATAATATATATTTAAAATAGTTAAAAAATTAAGTTTATATGGTTTTGAAATTCCCTGTTCCAATTATTTGGCTTTTAAACCAGAATTTGTATTTTATTGTTTCCCAAAGCAATGATAAAACAGCAACCAAATCTGGAAAGCAAAACTTTGTTGGTATACTTATGTATTTTTATATGTAACCCAAATTTTACCAATTATGTCCCACTATGTAGTAATTTGATTTCAAATAAATTACTTCGTTGAGCAAAATAAGTAAAGTTCTATATATAATTTTTATACCCTCCACCACTACAAGTGGTGAGGGTATATTAAGTTTGTCATTCCATGTGTAACGCCAAGAAGGAATCATCTCAGAACCTACAATGTATATATATTATTGCATCAAATCAAAAAATGAGTCGATTTAGCTATCTTCACTCAGAAAAACATTTTTAAAAGGCCAACAAAATTACATAATTTAGAACATTAATTTTGCAATTTAAAATTGTAAATTTGATCATTTGTTTCTTTTGTTTGATGTTTGCTATTTTTTGTACTTACATCTACTATTATGTTCTTATACTGTTAACTTTGTTCTACATTTTCAGTTAATTTAACATCATTAATTAACATTTAATTATAATCAATATTTATTTCTAATTATAATCAACATTTATTTCTAATTATGTTCTTATACTGTTAACTTTGTTCTACATTTTCAGTTAATTTAACATCATTAATTAACATTTAATTATAATCAACATTTATTTATAATAACATAAAATATAAAAACTTAATTAGCATCTAAAATATACAACCACAACTAAAATCCGTGGACATCAGCCCTGCTGTATTATCGGATGTTTCCTTGATAATTTTTTTAAATATTTTCTAGTATCATGTTCATTTTCATTTTATTACATTATATTATTATATTATAATAACTATTTTTTACTATATCAGAGTTAATATTCTGAACGTAACGTAAATGTTGTTAACATAGCTCATTTTTTACTCTTTTTAACATTTCGTTAATATTGTTTACATAAAAATATTTTTTTTTAACTTAAATTAAATTAAATTAAATTTTAATAACATAAACATATATATTTGCATTTTATTAAAAATAATCAATTGAAATGTTATTTAACATAAGAGAAATTCATTAGCTTTTAACCAAATAAACTATTTCAAAATAATTATAGAAATTTAATTTTAAACTAACTATGTTAATAATTAAATAATTTATTTTAGTTAATTTCACGAAAGATTTAGATAACAGTTAGCATTTCGAATTTAAGCAAGGATTGAAACGTGCAAGGATAGCAAATGGTAGAGTGTGTTTAGAGCACATAGGGGTAACGACATATTGACTTCTTTACCTTATTTCACGTTAATATTTTTCTTTATTTTATTTATAATATTATATTTTCGTTTGCTTCGATATTGCTTAAAAGCTACCTAAATCTTTAAAATTATTGTAAGGTCTACTATATTATATCGAAAAATAAGAACACCCCATTTTCCATGAGCACAGTCGGTAAAAAAGTAGCTAACAGTTTTCCCATAAAATAGATCTTTCTTCGTTCGTTACATATAAAATTTAATTTAAATTTAATAATTTCGGATTTTAATTTATGTTGTAATAATTAACGAATTTTAAATAATTTTTGAATCAGTGTACTTTTTTATTAAACATTTTGTTTGAGATTTATTTATTGGTATCTTATCCACAATTTACTCGCAAGATATTGTACCTTCTTTAGTTTGAAATTTGAGTTTATATGCGTGAGAGATTCTTTGATTTATTCTGTTCAAATTTCAAATTTAGATTATATATAAAAATTATTAATTATATTGTATAATTTTCCTTGTCGATTTTATTTAACATTGTTTTTGTTTTATTTTAATTTTTGTGTATATTTCGTAAAGTATAGTTTTATTGTTTTACATAAAACAGAAACTAACTGTTATTTTAAAATTGAGTAGTGGAATAATTCATATAATCTAACAACTGCTAATTTTTAGGTAATTGTATTTATATATTTAAGATTTTGTATTTTGCTATTATATATTTAAGTTTTCGTATTTTGCTATTGCAATTAGTAATGAAATTGTGTTGTTAGTGTCATTTATGCATGCGTTTATTAATTCTTCAAATAAAGTTATTTCTGCGTTTCTTAATTCTTCAAATAGTTTTTTCTGGCGGCGTTGTTTTCACCATTGTACTTAAACAAACGGAAGAAAATATCGTTATTATTTGTTACATAACGATATCGTTAATTACCTTAAATTCGACATTACCTTTAATTGAACAAAAATTGCATAGTAAAGTTAATTTGAAAATTTGTTAAAACTATAATCCAGTATTTTGGGAAACTAATTTCTGACGTCCAGGTAGTTGAAGATCTAGGGTTGAGTTGTAGTAAGTACAAACATTGGAATTTTGAAGAAACTAATGTTTTAAAATACTGACAACTGCTGATTTTCAGGTAATTGTATTTATATATTTAAGATTTTGTATTTTGCTATTAAAACACCAAAC